>NIVC01003526.1:0-93039 GCA_002269645.1 Macrostomum lignano
TTTTCGTCTTCCTCTCCTCTGGTAGAAGGGCAAATGGTGCAGTTTCCCCGGGCAATCCACTCTAATTGGTGACGGGTTCCCTCTTTCTCTTCCCTGTTAATGTACAATTGGTGGCAGTTTTCCCTAGCAACCTCTCTCAAAATGGTGGCTGATCCTCCTTTTCTTTTCTTTGGTAATGCGCCAAGGTGGTGGTAGGTTCCCCTTTCTCTTTTATAATAGTACATCAAACTGGTGGCAGTCAAATTAATGATTAATTCCTCTTTCAAACTCTTTCGGCTGTTAAGTTTTTGAGGGTTTCGGAGATGTGAATGAGGCCTGTGTGTGTTTCTGTGTGTGCCACTATTTTTAATTTCACTATTTTTCTAATAAAAACTTGTTTTTCTAATATGCCACCTTTTACTAATAATATACGAGTCTTTGTTGTGCGTCAATCAAATTCATAAAAATAAGTCTGTGTTGGCCTCTCACTCTTAGTACCGTAAGAAAAGACATATTGTACTACTACTACAGTTGGCTCAGTTTAATATGAAAGGCATGACAAGTGGGTGGATTTCGTTTAACGTATAGGCGAAAGGAAATCAGGTTGGTGATGGGACTTACCGAGTAGTTGTATAGTTTGGAAAATCGCGCTGAGTGCCTTGGTTGGAAACTGCGACTCCGTGTAGGTTGCAGGCAGCCGGCTCCCGTTATCAGTGGCGCCTTTTATACAGTGGCCAGCGCACGGCGCGGCGCCTCCCAGCCTACAACCGATCGCCCCGAAGCCCTCTGACTGGCTGAAGCGGGGTCCGAGCCTTCAAGGACGCTAGGCCTCCGTGCGGTTGAACTCCCGGCGAAATTAGCTTATTAATTTACTGCGCTGCATTAGTATTTTTCCCCTGTGTAATCGTCATTCTCCCCGAGGCTCTGCCCTTGCTGTGTGCTAGCAACCCTTCCCCCCTTCTTTTTCCCCACTTCCCTCACCCTTCCCCGTTTCCTCTCTTTCCCAGCTGCGCTTCTATCCAATTATGATAATTTATTGTTGACAATTCGCTATTTTTCTCCCTACTATTGCGCTGTCTGTGTTTCCCCCCTCCCACTTTAGCCACAGCAACAGTTGAAATTTTTGAAATTCTGTATTGCACTCCAACCTATGTATCTCGTTTTGTGAATTTATTGCTATCCCCTCTATTTTATCGCCTTTTTCCATTCCCGCTCGCGGTTTGTTAATTCTGTGATTTCACGTTCGGTTGAGATCCCGCTCCCGTCTGTGTGGTTCCATGTTGGGCAGTGATGATGACGGAACCAGTTCCGTCACAAAAGGCAGTGGGGGTGTGATGTAACCACGCTCTGGTCGCGGGATAGGGCATGGGAACTTTTTCGAAAGTGCCTCCTATCCCGTGCACCCTCTGCACAGAGCTGTCGAGACTCGGCCAGGTCTCCGACCGGGCCTGGAGACTCCCGCTCTGCTGCACCCCTCCTGCTGCCTTGGTCCCGTCTCTCCTGCCGCCACACCTGCCTTTCCGGAGCCCCTACCCCTTTCTGTACCTCCCCCTCTACCCTATCTCTTCTGTTCCCGCCCTATTCTTCCTGTACTTTCTCTACCTCCTCCCTTTTTTTGTCTCCCTCTGCACTCTTTTCCTGCGCTGTCCCCTCTTTCCCTGTGTCTACTTACAGTACTTTGTGTGCTCACCGTCTCCCCATCCCCTCTCAAACTCCCAAACGGTGACGCAAGTCGTGTGACCCCTTCTCCCCCTCGGTGACTCATCGATGACTCATCCCCCTCTCTTGCGCAACCTTTTCTCACGCTATTGTTCTCCTTCCCAAATTTCTCATGTGACACCCACCCCACCTCCGCTTCTATTGTTCTCGTTTTTGCTTCTTTTGTTCTCTCGACCCCCACCAATTATCACATTTTCTCCGATTTTCTCTTTCTTTTGTTCTCGTTTTCGCACCTAATTATCACCTTTTCTCCAATGTTTACTTTTCCATTGTTCTCAGTTTTCCCCAATTATCCCCGATTTCCAATTCCTTTGTTCTCGACCCCAGCCCTATTGTTCTCAATGTTTGCTTGCGCAACACTTTCGCGACCACCCGCTGCGCCAATTATCCCCCCACCCCACCTCCGGATTGCGCAATTTCCCGATTTCTCATGTTGCTATGCCGGTCTCATGCTTCTCATCATGACTCATTCTGACGTCATTCTGCCGGCAGCCAATCAGAGAGAGGGAGCCATGGTAACGACCTTGAGGAGGCGGCTGTGAGGTCTATAAAAGGAAGCGATTTCGGCATGAGAATACTCAACTGAGTTTATCTCTGTTCCTCTCCTCGTCCTTCTTTGGACTTGCTGTCAGATTGAGTTCTGACCCACTCGTCTATAAGACGAATCCCTGCCGGCCCGCGTCTGTTACCGCCAAGTTATCCTTAGCTCCCCAAGTGAGCTCGCCTATCGGCCAGCGGTCTGATACCGCCCCGCATCATCAGCATCGCCTGATCTACATCAGCGCCTCGTCGCTCCAGCGCATCGCCGCTTCACCGTCTGCCTGACTGCAGCCTACAGCCGCCCTCGGTCACTCCGTCTCTCTCTCTCTCTCTGTGCAGCTGCCGGTAAGTTCCTGCTACTAATTTGTGCTCTAATTGCCTTTGCTTATCCGGGGTTTGCCTATTTTCCATTGTCTGATTAGAGAGCTGAGCCAATTGTGATACCGTATCTTTTGCTGTATTTTACTCAATAGTGAAGCCGCCTAATTGCCTGACTATTTGCCTAAGGCCTAATTATTAACTATTAACTAACTTCATCATTATCCAATCTTTCACCATCATTTCACTCATGGCTTGCTAAGCCTTTCTCCCGGGGTGGCAAAGCATAAGGAAGTTTGGGTAAGCTAATGGCCTCTCCCCGTGCAAAGCCCGCCTGTGAGGGCGTGCTGCGGGGCCGCGTGTGCGTGCAGTAGAGGGATTAGCGAGTCTTGGCACAGCATGGCAGTAGGAAGGTTGCAACCCCATGCTAACGCGTCCCTTCGCCCTGAGCAATCTAAACTGTAGACAGTACATGTTCGCCTCATACTACTCTTAGTAATCAAAGTCGCAAGTCAGCCTCGCTCACAGCCACAAAGGATCCCCTGCTGAGAAATCCTCCAGGATTGAGCCCAGAGTTCCCGATCATGCCCCAAGCAGAGTCCCTGTACTCGGCTGCATGCGTCTCCCCTGTTAGCCTAAATCCCCTGGTAACCAATCCAGGCGGGGCTCTAGCCTCGAGAGGTCTGGTAGAAAGATCCAGGTGCGCCAGGTCACATAGAGTGGTGGCAGCCACTCGGTCATACTATGACCGAGTGACCAACTATTGCACCTTGGCTACAGGTGGGGTCCATGTGGGTCCTTGGCCCTCTGGTCACGAAGCGCTACCAAAGCTACTAATCATGTGGGCGGGACAGTCTGGTGCTGGAGGTCCGTCAGGTCATTGCCCGGTCATAGGCAGCCTACGGTCATTGCCCCCTCTAGTCATGCGTTCGTCTCTCTACGGAGCGGACAGGCGACAAGGGCGGTTACATCACTATAAGTTATAATCACTACACTTGTATATAGGTATTGACTATCTAAATGCAATGCTAAAACCTAGTTAACATTACTAGATTGTCTAAACTACATTTATTGTACAAAAAAATATAAAATAAGTTTCTTGTTCCTATCTTGCAGTACATCTAATAATCTGATCCACTCTTTATATACTATTTCATTATATTATAAAAATAGTTAACTACTAAAATAACCTATAGGCTATAGATAAGCATGGCAGCCATAATCATTAGCAGGCAAAGGGCAGTTGCAAGGCCATGCAACCTAGACTATAGGCAGCATTACAGAGTTTTGTTGAGATGTGGTAGCTCAAGTTTATTCAAGTCCCTAGGTTACTAATTCCTTAGGATACTAAGTAGCCTTATTGATACCACAAGATATAAAGTCATATGTATCAATCTGCATGCCTGCTAAGTTTCATTTGCACAAAGCAAAGATTTAGTAAGATTGATAAGATTAAAGCTAGAGATATACAAAGATAGTTGCTTGCTAAAATCTGCCTTAGTGTTATCCTAATATTGTTTACCAAACAGGGGCATAGGGAGGGGGATAGGGGAGATGTATCCCCCACCAAAGAGCCTGACCAAAACTTTTTTGTTGCTATACATGCTACCATGTGATTCTGTCATAGCACTTTTACCTTGGTATATCCCCCCATAGGAAATTCCTAGCTACACCCCTGTTACCAAACTATAAATAAAGTCAATACCTAAGAAGCTAAGGAAAAAATCAAAGTCTGACCCTTTTAGAAATTTTATACTTTAATATACTACATTAATAAAAGTGTAAGAGGCTAAGTACTTTGTGCTTTTAAGGCTATTTATGTAGACTAATTAAAGGTAGCTCTATAGTATTTATGCATCTAAGTACTAATATTCTAATCATGCTTGGGGGCAACCTAGAAATTCACCTGGTTGTTTCTATTGGCAACACATACATGCAAGTCACTATTGGACAGAATAGTAATCACATGACTATTCTCAGCCAATAGCAAATTACATGTGTGTGTTGCCAATAGAAACGGCCAAGTGATTCCCAGTGTTGTGCATGTATGATTTTAAGTGTGCTAGTTTAAATATTTTTATTTGTTTAAGAAACAAATTTAAACAAACACAATAGCACTAGACTATTTTTGCTCAGTGCATATAAAAACTTGACTTTTAAGTGTTGGGTTTGTGTTTGTAGTTTTGCTTGGTAAGTTCATGCCACACTTGTCTCTTTCTTTCTCATTTACTTTGTGCATTCTTTCTATGCCTTTTGATATTCAGGTTTGTACTTGCACATTTGTGGATGCTTTTAGCCCTAAATATTATTGATTCAATATTTATATTGCACCTACCCTGCTATATGCTAATTATCAATAAAAAGGTTTGCCTATGGGCTATTGTTTCCTCACCTCTTTTTGCTTGCAATTATGACTTGACTTGTCAATTTGTGTGAGAAAATTGTAAGCATTTGCTACCATGACATCAGTGGTGACCAATGTGATAAATTGCAGCATCAAAAATGACGGATACAAATTTTGCATCAACAATTAAAGGGGCTATCTAGTAATAAAATGGGATCATCAAGAGCTTTATGAAATATCTATTTATGACTGCTTCTTGCCTCATCTTATAACATGTGAAATGGTAGAGTATTTCAAGCAAGGTAACCTTCAATTTTACATTCTCATTTGATAAAATTGCACAAAGGTGACTTGTTGCCATTGACACTTGTTGCTATTTCTAGATCTATGGCAGGAGCACTGCTTGGGTCTGCACTTAACTGAGAGCTTGGAAAAGTGTAGTCACCTAAATATACCCTTACTTTGTGATACTGACATATAATGATAATAAAAAGATTTTTTTTACTTTAAATTTTTAGCTCAAATGACTTTAACTTTATTAATCAATTTTAATTGCTAAATTGGTTTATTTTAATTGTTTGTTTTATTTGTCATTGATTTTTAAACTTGTTGCTTACTTGCATTAAACTTGCCAATAACTTTTTGCCAAAGTGGATCAACTTTAATGAATCATTTGCCAAAATGTCTAGCTTTAGACAAAATGGTTGTTATAAGTCTTTTGCCAAAAATTCCTTTGCCAAATGGGTTGACTACTATTATAGGAATAAGTTAATAGAAATAGACAAGCCTTAAATTTTTATGACTAGGCCCTATTATATCACATCATTTTTGGTGGCTTTTGAAGGCCTCACATGCCAACCACCTTGGACGCCTGCTACCCCTCTGTCACGACCGACAGAGATCTTCAATGAACAGATACAAGGCTTTATAATTTACTGTGGCTCACAGTTGGTCCCAATCAACAGCAGGGGCAGGAGGAGAAATAAAGAATCTTCTTTCCTGAGAATCAATGTATTTATAGCCCAGCCTTCAAACTGGCTAGGATAAGATCAAGTGGGTGGCACCATATCTGACCTTCCCATTCCTCTTTCTCTTTTTTATTGGCAAGTCATAGGACCCTTAAGCCTTAGGGCCTACTAATGTCTAAAGACAAAGTCTCTAAATGTAATAATATTGATAATTATTTTAATATAAATCATGATTTGGCAACCTTTTAGTTTAGCATATTTAATTATTTTTTGAAAAATAATAACTTTTGTAATTATTGCAAATAAATATTTGAGCTTATGCAAATATAAGATGTGGTAGTATATATATTTTATGTCTATGTCTACTAGTTTGAGATGGTTATTGGCTATATCTATGACCAAAACCTAGGGGGCCTATAATCACTCTTTGTTTTTTTAAGGGACTAGGATAGGAGAGATACATACATGCGCAACCCCCAAAATTTGGTCGGCCGTGCGACTTAGTTTTAACAAAAATGCGACGTAGTTTTTGGCCAAAAATGCGACTTACATGTAAAAAAACCCTAAAGCAAAATTAACGCAACTTTGGGTAAACGGCAGGAGTAACTATAACTGTCTTATTGAGCCAAAATGCCTCGTCAGCTACTTAGTACTACTACTTGGGTTTTTATTCAGGTAGGCATTTTTGCAACTTCCTTGGTTGGCCGCCAAATCGGTCGGCCGGATCGGCCGACTCGGCCGACTGTTGCGCATGTATGGAGAGATAGGCTACCCAACTATTTGACAATTAACTACTAGCTGTATTTTATAGATCCCAACAATCTGAATGTCCATACTAATATAATTGAAGACAATTATAAGTACAATTCATTGAAGACTCTGGTTTTCTGACTTAGTCATTTAAGCAGGATTGCAAGTTGGAAATACCATGTTGAATAGAAAGGGCATTTTGCAAGTGCAGTTAAGCAGGGATTGCCAAACAAGCATTTTGCTCAGTAAAGAAAGGTGGATTGCCCAGTAGAAAGGGAGGATTCCCAAGAAAATAGATTCAGGCTGTTGCAGCTAAGCGTGATGCAATATTAGTCAGGAGAGACAGTATTAAAGCCAGAAACCCCTCAGTCCATGGTAACGCTGTGTTGGACTGATTAGTTGAGGAATTAGTAATAGCAGTAGTAGTCAGCAGTGTCTTGCCGCTCGGGCACTGAAGCTACCCAGGATAATTCATACCGACGATAGCCCATAACGTATATAATACATATAGGTTTAAAAGTTGACCTAGGATTCTTAGAAATAAATAAATAATAGATTTAGTACAATTAGGGGTACCAGTCGTTTCGGTGACAAATAGTCGTTTCGGTGACAAGTTGCTTTTGTGATAGACACACTTCATTTTTTATGAAAAATTAAAGATATAATAATTATTGGTGATAAGAGGCGCTTGATAACGTTAGCTTGGCTTGTAGTTATTTTGTTAAGACTTATGCTTCGTACATATTTAAAAATTTTCGTCGAAAGACTAATATATTTAGGAAAACAAATAAAACTAAATTATGTTGTTTTTTTCCTGTACAGACCGTTTTGAATTGTCTCAAAGTTTTCAGAGACTTAAACCATAAACCTATATAGAGAATCCTCATGAAATGCCGACCACGAGAAAAGCAGAAATTGACGCTACACGTTTGGATGAAAAAACAATTCAAAAGACCGCCACTCTTTAATTGTAAATAAACAAAATCAAATAAAGCTGAACTTAACCTTTTCAAATAATTATAAAGCTTTAGGTTCAATATCCTTTAAGATTTGCAAGCTAATTTTCTGTTTAAAAACAGAATGGCTATCACTTGAAAAGGGTATTTTTCTTGTCACCGAAATGACTTTTGCTTGTCACCGAAAGGACTGTCACCGAAACGTCTTGTCACCGAAATGACTGTAATCCACAATTAGTAAAATCTTAATAGAGTTAAATACATCTCTATAATAACTTGGTGTTAATCGGTGGGATCCTTAAGTACGTCGGGATTGTTAGGCCTAGTACACTATTATTAGTATTCAGTATACTAACGTCTAGTAGTAAAATTATAATTAGCCTGTTTGCAGTCAGTCACAATCGACTAGAAAAAATCCTTTGCGCCAACAGTAACCCAGCTGTGCTCTGCATCTGACGCCAAATTCCAAAAATTTCGGACGGTAAACAGTAACATTGTAACAACGTACTCACTCAACCTACTCGACGAGACGAGATGGATTTTTGTTCCAACTCTTAAGTTACTAACTAACTCTGATCTGTGCATGCTCATAACACGAATTAAGATTACTTTTAAATTCAAGATAATGCAGTACTTATTTATAATAACAAATGAAGACACTAAAACCTTAATGATTTTATTTAAGAGCAAGCAAATCTTTCTGTTTCTGTTTTAACATAAGCAAACTTTACTTTCGAAACTGATACAACATCATGAACAATTGCAAGATTATCATCTATACAGACAGAAGCCTGCCATTTTGAAATCACAAGTTTAATAATTAAAATAAATGGATTCTTTGCTAAAAGTACTTTACAAACTACTTCATCGAAAGCATGTTAGCTCTTATTCTAATAATATATTTGCAAAATTACGAGCACCTTTCGAATTGTACATCGGTTGACTGCTAATCCACTGCTTCATCTTTATTAGATATGACTTTAAAAGAAGCAGCTGAAAAAATGACCAATTAAGTGTTCCTTGGCTGACAATTTTAGATTAGGGCCTAGATATCTGAATTGCTTTTCATTTAACCTGACATGTACACGTATGTGACAAGGACCACAGGAACACTTCGTTATATCGTCTAAGTCTAGTAGTCCTTGAGTAGAGAAGGTTCTTATTAGTGTGACTGCTGGGCTTCCACGCTACATACAAGCAACTGTGTGTAGAGCTTTCTTTGGTTGGTCAAGAATTTGGAGATTGGGTTTAAATTTTCCCACATAATTATTCCTTAACCGATTGTTGATGTACATGTATTTATTGTATTGGTCTCATTTTACAGATAAGATTAGTCAGACAAAACAATAGAAAGAGCGATTTAATCGCTGCAAGTGTAGACACAGCGGCATCTGCAGCGACTCCAGGCTTTGATTAGTGTGTATTTAGCACTTTATAGTAGGTAAGCTGCGGCATAAATATTTTTGCGTATTGGTAGTACATGATAATACCTGTAACATCCAATCAGTCTGGAGATTCGTTGACAGATCAAACAAACAATATTATTCAAAAGGATTCATAAATTGAGACTATACAAGCAGAAATATTAAGACACCAGTCTATTCATTTTGTTACTTGATTACTATGAGTGATTTATTTCGCCCAGCTAAATATCTTCAGAAAATTTACCGTAAAAGACTGTGTCAAAATTTTGCACAATCAAAGTCCAAAGCAGTGTCAGCCAATCAAATTTCAGCATTCAATTCCAATCCAAATGTGCGCTTCAGATTTCTCTACCCCAGCCAACAGTCGTCTAGCCAATCAGATTTCAGCATTCAATTCCAGTCTAAATTTACGCTTCAGATTTCTCCACTCTACCCCAGCCGACAGTCGGCTAGCCAATAAAATCGCTGCATGCAGGGACTGAATAAATTATTTTTAAAAATTTAAATTGAAAAAATTAAGATTTTACGATGACGCAAACTAAAAGGTTAAATGCCGCGATGATAATGGAGTGGACTTGATGAGTAAGGAGATAACAAAACCTTAAAACCAGAAGCACACAGTCGTTGCGCGTTAGAATGAATGATGAGATCTGCTATAAAAAAGAAGCAGACCTTATAGGTTGTCAATACAAGGCAAACAAAAAAGAAGCGACTTGACGTGTTTTGCTGGAAAACAACGAGTGTTATTTGCAGCGAATGCAGAAACCTCATCAGACGCCGCGACGCCCTCAATTGCAGATGGACTTCTTCAAATGGCAGTCGGTGCAGACGACCCTGAACGGATTTGACAGCAGGCGGCAGGTCTTGTGCTGGCACTCCGGATGGTTGCCGGGGTAAGTGTAGTTGGCTGTGGCGTGGGTCCGGCCGCAGCACATCACGCTGCAGAGAATTTCGCGCCGCCTCTCGCCGCTGCCGCTGCGGATGAGCTGGACGGCCTCGGGACTGCCGTCTGGTAGGCACTCGCTGGTGAAGAGGTTGGCGCAGAAGGGGTTTTAATTAGTGTGCGATCGGCGGTGATATGGTCAGCAAAGCCGTGAAGTGTCAGAAATTCTATCTAAGTGTCGGGAATTCTATGAAAGTGTCGGAAAGGCTATGGACGAGTCAGGAAGGTTATAGAAGTGTCAGAAAGGTTGCGGTAGTGTCAGGAAGGTTGTGAAAGTGTCAGGAAGGTTATAGAAGTGTCAGAAAAGTTATAGAAGTGTCAGGAAGGCATGGAGTAGAAAATTCAGGAAGGCATGCAGTAGTAGTGTCAGGAAGGATATAAAGTGTCAGGTAAGCAATACGAGGAGCGAGAAGTGTAAAGGCGAGGCAGAGACAAACCCACACTAGACTATGCAACAGCAGCTTCAAGGAGGAAGTCAGTAAAATCTTCGGCAAGGCAGGCGAATGCTACTGGAGTATGCTGGTTGGCACTTAGTTAAACATCAGCAGTCGGAGGGCTCCCAGAGGCGGCGGGAACTTATTAAAAACAAGACTGAATTCGGCGGTATTTTATCGGCAAGCCTCCCGCCGCAGCTGCGCAGAGATTTGCCAGGCTGATCCCGCAGATTTTGCCCCGGGGGCAGCATTGAGAATCTGCGGCCTGCCGCTGGCCTGTTTACGACTCGGGCTGGTTTTAGTGCTCCGGCAAGTCGTAAATGCTGGCGCCCCCCCCCCTGGCTGCAGGTGCCGCCCTGCAAACCTGTCGGTAAGCGCAGATTTGTTCTGACAGCTCATAAAAACTCTGCCGAAATTCTATTTCTAAGTCGCGAAATTTCCGCAAGTTAAAGAGGATCTTGTTTGATGTTGTTTGGGAGCTGGGGATACCCTCAGGCAGCCAGCTCCCCACCAAGTCAAATATGAAAAAGTAGCGACGAACGAACGGCGCCCTGAAACATTCATCCCTGCCGTGGACCTGCCTTCTACGCAGAAATGAATTCTGCCAGCTGCCACGCGCTTTTCGGTTTCAATCTGACAGGCAGAAATGCGTTCATTATACTGAAGTTCTGGCTGGCTTCGCCTCTTGCACCATTGCCTGCTGACTAACCTGCAGTGCTAGCTGTGATGCCTTACCTGACACCTTCGTAGTGTCTTCTCTGACACCCTCTCAGTATCTTCTCTGACATCCTCTCAGTGTCTTCTCTGACATCCTCTCAGTGTCTTCTCTGACACCCTCTCAGTGTCTTCTCTGACATCCTCTCAGTGTCTTCTCTGACATCCTCTCAGTGTCTTCTCTGACACCCTCTCAGTGTCTTCTCTGACATCCTCTCAGTGTCTTCTCTGACACCCTCTCAGTATCTTCTCTGACATCCTCTCAGTGTCTTCTCTGACACCCTCTCAGTGTCTTCTCTGACACCCTCTCAATGTCTTCTCTGACACCCTCTCAGTGCCTTCTCTGACACCCTCTCGGTGTCTTCTCTGACACCCTCTCAGTGTCTTCTCTGACACCCTCTCAGTATCTTCTCTGACACCCTCTCAGTATCTTCTCTGACACCCTCTCAGTGTCTTCCCTGACACCCTCTCGGTGTCTTCTCTGACACCCTCTCAGTGCCTTCTCTAACACCCTCTCAGTGCCTTATCTGACACCCTCTCAGTGCCTTCTCTGACACCCTCTCAGTGCCTTCTCTGACACCCTCTCAGGTTCGTCTCTGACCCCCTGACCCCCCGGAGTCTCCCGACCCCAGAGCCCCGCCGCCTCACCGTCCCGCAGTGCCGGGGAAGCGGCCCTCCCTGATGCTGCAGTAGTCCAGGGAGTGCTCGTGGAACAGCAGCGCGTTCTCCTTCGGCAGGCCGGGAACAACCTTGAAGGCCTCGCAGGCCGGCTGACCGCGCAGCGGGTTCGGCAGACGGTCGGCCTCCGAGCACGGCTCCTCGTAGCCCTGGTAGCCAGTCTCGTCGAATACGGTTCGGCGCAGCTTCTGCAGATTTTGATTGATGCTGGGGGATAAAACTCGCCTTTTCTCCCCTTCACCCTTCACCCGAACAGAGCCCTCACCCAACCCAACACACTTCACCCTTCTCTCTTCGCCCTTTGTTATTCATCCCCCATCATCCATCCCCCATCATCCATCCCCCATCATCCATCCCCCATCATCCATCCCCCATCATCCATCCCTCACCATCCATCCCCCATCATCCATCCCTCACCATTCATCCCCCATCATCCATCCCTCACCATCCATCCCTCACCATCCATCCCTCACCATCCATCCCTCACCATCCATCCCTCACCATCCATCCCTCACCATCCATCCCTCACCATCCATCCCTCATCATCCATCCCTCACCATCCATCCCTCATCAAACATCCCCCATCATCCATCCCCCATCATCCATCCCCCATCATCCATCCCTCACCATCCATCCCTCACCATCCATCCCTCACCATCCATCCCTCACCATCCATCCCTCATCAAACATCCCCCATCATCCATCCCCCATCATCCATCCCCCATCATCCATCCCTCACCATCCATCCCTCACCATCCATCCCTCACCATCCATCCCTCACCATCCATCCCTCACCATCCATCCCCCATCATCCATCCCCCATCATCCATCCCTCACCATTCATCCCCCATCATCCATCCCTCACCATCCATCCCTCACCATCCATCCCTCACCATCCATCCCTCACCATCCATCCCTCACCATCCATCCCTCACCATCCATCCCTCACCATCCATCCCTCATCATCCATCCCTCACCATCCATCCCTCATCAAACATCCCCCATCATCCATCCCCCATCATCCATCCCCCATCATCCATCCCTCACCATCCATCCCTCACCATCCATCCCTCACCATCCATCCCTCACCATCCATCCCTCATCAAACATCCCCCATCATCCATCCCCCATCATCCATCCCCCATCATCCATCCCTCACCATCCATCCCTCACCATCCATCCCTCACCATCCATCCCTCACCACCCATCCCTCACCATCCATCCCTCACCATCCATCCCTCACCATCCATCCCTCACCATTCATCCCTCACCATCCATCCCTCATCATCCATCCCTCATCATTCATCCCTCATCATCCATCCCTCACCATTCATCCCTCACCATCCATCCCTCATTATTCTTTCTTCATCCTTCGCTCTTTATCATTTGCCCTTCACCTTCACAGTTCCCCTTCCCCTTGCCTCTGGTTCATAAAGTTCACAGCGAACTTACACCATAAACCATTTTACATGAGTATCGCATAAAACAGAGCTATAAATCCTATCTACTAAATCTAGACTAAAAATCCCCATTCTAATCCAGATCCCCAGTGCCGGATCCCATCGCCTCGCTCACCCTGTCGTACAGCTCCAGCAGCAGGTCCAGCGGGTCCACATCGGACCGGCGGATGTAGGCGGAGGCCAGCAGCTGCTGGTTCCGCCTGTATAGAATCCGGTGGCAGGTGCGCACCGTGCAGGAGGCGCTCTGGCCGTGGCACTTGCACTGCACAGCCTCGCTGTGCCTGGCCGCCCGGATGCCCACCCGGTAGTTGAAGGCGTTCACCATCTTCGCGAACTGGTCGTAGGTTTGCACCACGCCTGAGCTTTTCTTGGCCGGATTCGGCCGATTCCGCTGACGCCGCCGGCGCCTGCCCTGCCTCGGCCGCCGGCGCCTCCGGCGCTTGAAAGCGCCGGCGCCGGCCGACAGGAAGCGCCGCGCTAAGCGCTGCCCAGCACGCAGGTTGGCGTGGCAGCCCTCAAATTTAAACTGCATTTCCGGCTTCCGGGCCACCGCCCAGTCCGGCCGGGAGCCGCAGCCGCAGCTGGGTGAGAGGCCGCGGGAGCACTCGGTGGACAGGGTGGTGGCCAGGGCCAGGCCGGACAAGGCGTGCACGAGGGCCTGCTCGGCCGTCACTGCAGGTGGATGGAGAGTTGGACAGGGATGGACAGTTGCAAACAGTGCATAGAGGGATCCCGGACAGTTCATAGAGAGAGATCCCGGACAGTTCATAGAGAGAGATCCCGGACAGTTCATAGAGAGATCCCGGACAGTTCATAGAGAGAGATCACGGACAGTTCATAGAGAGATCCCGGACAGTTCCTAGAGAGATCCCGGACAGTTCATAGAGAGATCCCGGACAGTTCATAGAGAGAGATCACGGACAGTTCATAGAGAGAGATCCCGGACAGTTCATAGAGAGAGATCACGGACAGTTCATAGAGAGATCCCGGACAGTTCCTAGAGAGATCCCGGACAGTTCATAGAGAGATCCCGGACAGTTCATAGAGAGATCCCGGACAGTTCATAGAGAGATCCCGGACAGTTCATAGAGAGATCCCGGACAGTTCATAGAGAGACCCCGGACAGACAGATCGCGGACAGTCTGAAGGCAGAACCCGGACAGGTAGCTGCAAAAAAGGTTGGCAGGCGCTCACGTGACCGCAGCTCCGGCGCCAGATCCGGCACGCTCTTCAGCACCTGGCAGTTCCAGCGGAAGTTCCGGAACTGCGACTCGCACGATGCGATGGTCAGCTGGGCGGCGCGGATCACCGCCGACACCGTGGCGTGGCCGCTTTTGCGGCAGAACTTCGCCTGCCGCCGGTTCAGCACCTCGGAGCGCAGCTGGATGCGGCAGAACCGGCTGCCCGTGTCCGCCGAGGTCAGCTGGCCGCTGCTGTGGAGACCGCTGCCAGCGGCCAGGTTGCAGTTGGGGAATCAGTGAAGTTCAGCCCCGCACAATGCACTCCCTGTCTCATCTCCCGCATTTAACCTCCCACCTCTCATCTCCCACCTCTCATCTCCCACCTCTCATCTCCCACCTCTCATCTCCCACCTCTCATCTCCCACCTCTCATCTCCCACCTCTCATCTCCCACCTCTCATCTCCCACCTCTCATCTCCCACCTCTCATCTCCCACCTCTCATCTCCCACCTCTCATCTCCCACCTCTCATCTCCCACCTCTCATCTCCCACCTCTCATCTCCCACCTCCCACCTCTCATCTCCCACCTCCCACCTCCATCTCCTCCCACCTCCATCTCCCACCTCCCACCTCCATCTCCCACCTCCCACCTCCATCTCCCACCTCCCACCTCTCATCTCCCACCTCTCATCTCCCACCTCCCACCTCTCATCTCCCACCTCCCACCTCCATCTCCTCCCACCTCCATCTCCCACCTCCCACCTCCATCTCCCACCTCCCACCTCCATCTCCCACCTCCCACCTCCATCTCCCACCTCCCACCTCCATCTCCCACCTCCCACCTCTCATCTCCCACCTCCCACCTCCATCTCCTCCCACCTCCATCTCCCACCTCGCACCTCCATCTCCCACCTCCCACCTCTTATCTCCCACCTCTCACCTCTCATCTCCCATCTCCCACCTCTCATCTCCCACCTCTCATCTTCCACCTCCATCTCCCACCTCCCACCTCTCATCTCCCACCTCCCACCTCTCATCTTCCACCTCTCATCTCTCATCTCCCACTTCCCACCTCTCATCTCCCACCTCTTTTCTCCCTCCTTCAATCTCTCATCTCCCACTTCCCCACCTCTCATCTCTCATCTTCCACCTCTCATCTCCCACCTCCCACCTCTCATCTCCCACTTCCCACCTCTCATCTCCCACCTCCCACCTCTTTTCTCCCTCCTTCAATCTCTCATCTCCCACCTCCCCACCTCTCATCTCTCATCTCCCACCTCCCACCTCTCATCTCCCACCTCCCACCTCTCATCTCCCACCTCCCACCTCTCATCTCCCACCTCCCACCTCTCATCTCCCACCTCCCCACCTCTCATCTCTCACCTCCTATCTCCTAGCTCTCATCCCCAATCTTACACCTCTCTACTTTTGTACCCACCTCCTATCCCTCATCTCTCACCTCCACTCTTCAAACAGCTCAAGCACTTCAAGTTTCAAATGTCTCCCCTCATAATCTTCAGACTCCGCAAGGCTCAGAATTAATTAGCTAAGCAAATTTCATCTTTCTGTCTTTCAACTCCACGCCACGTTCACCCAGACAATTCTGAGAAGTGTCTGAGTCTCGCCAGAAACATAAAACTGGCTGCTCCATTTTCTGCGGCTTAGCATATTGAGTAGTTGGCTGACTGTCCAAGTCAACGCAGCACTCTGGGACTCAGGTCACTCAGCATTTCGGCTTCTTAAACTCAGCCAGCACCTGAACTCTAAAACAGTAAAAAACCATTAAAAACTGAGCCACCCCCCTGATGCAGATTGCTGAGACTGACGCTGCGCTAACGCGGCCTCAGCTGCCGGCAATAAAAGCCGGCAATAAACCGGGCCTGTCGGGGGATCCAATGCTCACACTGGGTGAGCCCTGATGCCAGACAACTGCAAGTTACCCATGCCTGCTAGCTGAGGCGCCGCTCAGCTAAGGACTGGCGAACTCATGAATGCTAAAGAGCTGCTGCGGCACTCACTCTGAGGCGATACGAATTTGATTGCAAGTTCTCTGATGAAGCTTTTGATGGTGCGCCTTTTGTTCCATGCTGTATATTGCGGGAGAGGGAGAGAGGGAGGGAGAAGTAGAGCGAGAGGGAGAGTGGGGGGGAGAAGTAGAGGGAGAGGGAGAGGGAGAAGTAGAAGGAGAGGGAGAGGGAGAAGTAGAGGGAGAGGAAGAGTGGGAGGGAGAAGTAGAGGGAGAGGGAGAGGGAGAAGTAGAAGGAGAGGGAGAGGGAGAAGTAGAAGGAGAGGAAGAGTGGGAGGGAGAAGTAAAGGGAGAGGGAGAGCGGGAGGGAGAAGTAGAGAGAGAGAGAGGGTGGGAAGGAGAAGTAGAGGGAGAAGGAGAGTGAGAGGGAGAAGTAGAGCGAGAGGGAGAGTGGGAGGTAAAAGTAGAGGGAGAGGGAGTGGGACAAGTAGAGGGAGAAGTAGAGGGAGAGGGAGAGGGAGAAGGAGAGTGGGAGGGAGAAGTAGAGGGACAGGGAGAGTGGGAGAGAAAAGTAGAGGGAGAGGGAGAGGGAGAAGTAGAGGGAGAGGGAGAGTGGGAGGGAGAAGTAAAGGGAGAGGGAGAGTGGGAGGGAGAAGTAGAGAGAGAGAGGGTGGGAAGGAGAAGTAGAGGGAGAAGGAGAGTGAGAGGGAGAAGTAGAGCGAGAGGGAGAGTTGGAGGTAAAAGTAGAGGGAGAGGGAGTGGGACAAGTAGAGGGAGAAGTAGAGGGAGAGGGAGAGGGAGAAGGAGAGTGGGAGGGAGAAGTAGAGGGACAGGGAGAGTGGGAGAGAAAAGTAGTGGGAGAGGGAGAGGGAGAAGTAGAGAGAGAGGGAGAGGGAGAAGGAGAGTGGGAGGGAGAAGTAGAGGAGAGGGAGAAGTAGAGGGAGAGGGAGAGGGAGAAGGAGAGTGGGAGGGAGAAGTAGAGGGAGAGGGAGAGGGAGAAGGAGAGTGGGAGGGAGAGGGAGAAGGAGAGTGGGAGGGAGAAGTAGAGGGAGAGGGAGAGGGAGAAGTAGTGGGAGAGGGAGACGGAGAAGTAGAGGGAGAGGGAGAGGGAGAAGTAGTGGGAGAGGGAGACGGAGAAGTAGAGGGAGAGGGAGAGGGAGAAGTAGAGGGAGAGGGAGAAGTAGAGGGAGAGGGAGAGGGAGAAGTAGAGGGAGAGGGAGAGTGGGAGGGAGAAGTAGAGAGCGAAGCATGCGAATCAGAAGACGAAAGAAAAAACGAGATGAATGATGGATGCTAGCAGACTAAAGCGTGAAAATCGGAATAGGAACTCTTAGCCTCATGCAGTTCCTGTCGAATATCCAGGAAAATGTCTGAAGGACCAGCCCCTGTGAAGTTGACCTGATCCACAATCTTTAACAAAAGCTGGGCCTATACTGATACTGTGTTGATATGCAATGCATTTCTGCATCTTCATCCAGTGGAATGGAACGGGTGGAGTATCAACTTACAGCCACTTGATGCAGCCACAGCAGAGCAGCTGAGCAGACAGCGTCAGGGCTATGATGAAGCCCAGTTGCAGTGCTTCGTCCAGACGTCGCATGGCCCTGTCATGTGCCGTTGTCTTCCTGGTTGTGCCGTGACGGATTTCCTAGAAAGCAATTTTATATCCGAAGCTGAAGCGCCAGAGAGCGAGCCGGCGGCACGGGCGGCCATTTAATTCTGCCGCATCTGCGCTTGGGCCAATGGCTGCATACGGCTAGCAGCCAATGAATGCATGGCGCCCCGGCGCCACTCAGGGCGCCATTGACCGATAACGGTTTGAAAGTGCCGCTGCGCTTCGCCGCGATTTTATCAATATTTCCAGACCCAAAGGTTTTACTGCTTCCCCTCCGGCTGGGACTGCCGGGTTTTACAGCTCCGCCCGCCGATTCTGTTGGTCGGGTCGGAGCGATCTGCAAAGCCAGACTTATTGTGCGGCTCGCTGGAACACACGCCGACTTCAGCTGCTCACCTGGGTGCCGCAGAGGCGGATCGAGAGTAGACAAGACTCCAATCGGTTGGGGAGACGGGAGGAGAGGAGAGGAGAGGAAAAAAGAGAGATTAGAGGAGAGGAGAGGAGAGGAGAGAAGAGATGTTGAAATGAAAGGAGAGTATAGGAGATAGGAGAGTAGGGGAAGGAGAAAAGAGGTGAGAAGGGAGAGTGAGCAGAAGAGAGAAGAGAGAAGATGAGGGAAGGAAAGGAGAGGAGAGCGGAGACGAGAGAAAAGTAGAACGTCTGTGCAACGATTCTTGGTCGGAAATAAAGTAATGTATCCCAGCACTACTTAAAGTAATAAATTTGGAGAAAAACTGAATTCCTATTCTATTCATGCAAATGACCAGCGCAGCTAACATGAATAAAATGGATGCAGCAGATGAAATCGATTTAAATCTGTCGGATTCAAACACCCATTAAACTGATTACGCAGGACTACTCCTGGCTGAGCAAGCCGTGAGGTCCATGACTAAATGAATATTCTACGGCTCAATGAGCAGTCCATGACTCAATGAGTAGTTAATGACTAAGAGATTAGTTCTTGGATTTAATGAGTAGTCCATGAATAAATGACCAAATGAGCAGTCCATAACTAAATCAAATACCCATTCTGCAAATCAAAGACTCCCATTCTGCAAATCAAAGACTCCCATTCTGCAAATCAAAGACTCCCATTCTGCAAATCAAAGACTCTCATTCTGCAAATCAAAGAATCCCATTCTGCAAATCAAAGACTCCCATTCTGCAAATCAAAGACTCCCATTCTGCAAAGCAGAGAATCCCATTCTGCAAAGCAGAGAATCCCATTCTGCAAAGCAGAGAATCCCATTCTGCAAATCAAAGACTCTCATTCTGCAAATCAAAGAATCCCATTCTTTATAGGATTCTTTGCAGAAATGTCTTTAAAATGCACAGCCAAAGGCCATTCATGCCATACCAATAAATAGCAGGGCTTCGTAACACTTTGTGTTTGCACAAGTTTTAACGGCATCGCCCCGTCTCTTTTTCAGCTAGCTCGCATTGCGTCAGCAAAAGCAGAGACAAGAAATTTCGGAAGAATGCCAAAACAAAGTTTTCTTTGCGTTTCTATTAAACTAATCATTGCTGGAGTCCTTCTTCTTGGCTTTGAATTTTTGCCAACGTGCCAAGGATCAAAGAGTGAGCAAGGCCGTGCTCAAAACTGTCGAGAGTCTCAGAGATCCCAAGCAGAAGAGCTGGGAGATCACAGCACACTGAAGCGTTATTAAAAGCGAAGGAAAAATGAAACCCCGTGGCAGTGTTATTAGGCTCAGGGGTTCATTGCCTGCTGTGCAGCCTGCCCGGCATCCGCTGTCCACTGCTGAGACTGGGGACGGGTCTCTGGTGTTGTCCAATATCAGATGCTTTAGCTGGAGATGCTTCTGAGGCGACCTGGAAGTTTGAGGGACACGGGGAGCTTGAAAATCGGATTGAGTGACTTGCCTGATCAGGTTTAGTCAGCTAGTCAGTCAAAACTGCTCAGCATTAGCTTTGGCTTAGCATCAGTAGCTCAGCATTAGCTGCCTCATTAGCTCAGCATTAGCAGTAGCTTAGCATAGTTTCCTCAGTAGCTTAGCATTAGCTCAGAATTAGCTGTCTCAATAGCTTAGCATTAGCTCAGCATTAGCTGCCTCAGTAGCTCAGCATTAGCTGCTTCATTAGCTCAGCATTAGCTGCCTCAGTAGCTCAGCATTAGCTTAACATTAGCTGCCTCACTAGCTCAGCATTAGCTCAGCATTAGCTGCCTCACTAGCTCAGCATTAGCTTAACATTAGCTGCCTCACTAGCTCAGCATTAGCTCAGCATTAGCTGCCTCACTAGCTCAGCATTAGCTTAGCATTAGCTGCCTCAGTAGCTCAGCATTAGCTTAGCATTAGCTGCCTCAGTAGCTCAGCATTAGCTGCCTCAGTAGCTCAGCATTAGCTCAGCATTAGCTGCCTCACTAGCTCAGCATTAGCTTAGCATTAGCTGCCTCAGTAGCTCAGCATTAGCTCAGCATTAGCTGCCTCACTAGCTCAGCATTAGCTTAGCATTAGCTGCCTCAGTAGCTCAGCATTAGCTGCCTCAGTAGCTTAGCATTAGCTCAGCATTAGCTGCCTCAGTAGCTCAGCATTAGCTTAGCATTAGCTGCCTCAGTAGCTCAGCATTAGCTGCCTCAGTAGCTCAGCATTAGCTTAGCATTAGCTGCCTCAGTAGCTCAGCATTAGCTGCCTCAGTAGCTTAGCATTAGCTCAGCATTAGCTGCCTCAGTAGCTCAGCATTAGCTTAGCATTAGCTGCCTCAGTAGCTCAGCATTAGCTCAGCATTAGCTGCCTCACTAGCTCAGCATTAGCTTAGCATTAGCTGCCTCAGTAGCTCAGCATTAGCTGCCTCAGTAGCTTAGCATTAGCTCAGCATTAGCTGCCTCAGTAGCTCAGCATTAGCTTAGCATTAGCTGCCTCAGTAGCTCAGCATTAGCTGCCTCAGTAGCTTAGCATTAGCTCAGCATTAGCTGCCCCATGAACTCAGCATTGGCTTCCTTAGTTACCGTACTCGTGCTCATAACGGTTTCGCTGTGTTGCCATATAACTTTCACACAAACTTTCTCCGCTGTCTACAAATACAGGCCCTGCTTTCTGTTGCCTATAATTAACTTTCATTCGCAAGCAGCAATTTCGATTCCAAATATTTTGAGTAACCATGGGATAAAATTGTTGTAGAATTTCGTGAAAGCAATTTGCTTTTAGAAGAGGCAGAATGGAGTTTCTGCTGCACGGTGTAAAACTGAGTTAATGCGTGAGAAAATTATGGGACAGACAGACAGACTTCGAGGGGACAAACACACCTCTTCGCACCTTCGGGATACTTCGCTGATTGAAGGGTTTCAACAGGGGAGCATTGGAAGGGGAGTTTTCTCCCCTCAAGAAGAAGTTCGGTTACCACTGTAATATTGCCACCTCGCTTATCCTGGCGATGTGGCGCCGATCAGATCCTTGGAGAAACAGGAGAAGGTGATAAAATGTTTTAAGACCTTCCCGGGGGGGGGGGGGCGGCTTAGAGAACTCTCAGCCTCATTCTTCCTGTCACATTATTCTCGTGCAGTCCGAGTCCTGAGGCAGCTGAGGCCAAAGTCGTTAAGCAGTTGCCAATTAATCTGTTATACAGCCCAGCAGTCTATGGCAGCACCCTCCGGTATGCTGCTCTGCAGCCACAAATTTCATTTATAACTCTGAGCGGGGGAGGGGTCTCGCAGTATCCCATATTTCAAGCCTGTAGCCCATCCTTGATTTTTTAATTACCCCACCCTTCCCTGCTGGTCTAATCGTTCCCATTGCCTTCTTCGGGTGCATAAAAATGAAGTTTTATCGAAACGAGCTCACAGTCCCCTGAGTTGGCTTTGTCCTGCTCAATCGGATGGCAGTTGTTGTTAGGGGGCAACAGGCAAATTTATATTGTCTTTCTGTGACCTGTAGGCAAACTCCCGGAGGCCTGGGTGGCTGAATAAATTGTTCAGTGAATTGGAAACCTTGATGGAGGCGGACACAAAAAATGGAAGAGAAAAGATAGAATGGGAGATGTGTCTAATATTTAGTGAATATTGTTTAGAGGAGGGTAAAGGTTTCATAGAGGAAGGTAAATGTTGTATAGAGGAGGGTAAATGTTGTATAGAGGAGGGTATTGTTGTATAGAGGAGGGTATTGTTGTATAGAGGAGGGTATTGTTGTATAGAGGAGGGTATTGTTGTATAGAGGAGGGTAAATGTTGTATAGAGGAGGGTATTGTTGTATAGAGGAGGGTATTGTTGTATAGAGGAGGGTATTGTTGTATAGAGGAGGGTATTGTTGTATAGAGGAGGGTAAATGTTGTATAGAGGAGGCTATTGTTGTATAGAGGAGGGTATTGTTGTATAGAGGAGGGTAAATGTTGTATAGAGGAGGGTAAAGTAGGCAAATATGGTATAAATAAGGTTAAAGTGGGTAATTAGGAGTGTAACGAAGGTAGTAAGAGGGTAGAAAGGGTGAGTAGGAGTTTAATGATGTTAATTAATTAGGATGGAGCAGACAGGTGAAACTGGCTATAGAGATAAAAATTGGATGAAGAACTTTTACTTTAATGGAGTTTGCAACAGATTAACTGGAAGCTGCACAGGAAAAAAAACACTTAAGGTGTGATGCTGGTGAAGAACGCAGGTAGCCGTTAATAACAGTCTGCAGTGTGTGGAAAGGTCAGAAAAAATGACCGTGCAAGGAACTGATTGACTGATTGAGTGGCTTCCATGTGAATCTGACCCGCTGCGGCGCAGCAGCTCCTGAGCTCGAGCCCCGCCCACTCACGGCCCAACACTCCACTTTCATTTCCATAATAGCCCTCCATCCATCCGGTTTATGACCCGGGGCCTCGGGTCAGGGCCGGTGTGTTGGGGGATGTGTTTTGAGGACAACCCTGAGGACAACCGGGGGAGCAGATTGTAAAACTGAGCTCAGTTTTATTGGTCTCGCATGCCACGTCGCTACCGGCTCAATTAATGCCTCGGATACTCAAAAACACTTTGAGTCGATTAAGCTTTATGGAGATTCTCACTGCGTGCAGGCTGACTGCCCTCCTCCCGGTCGTAAAGAGCTCAATTTTGAGCAGAGTTCTGAGCAGAGTCAAAGCTGCGGTTTGCCTTCGCATCACCAGCACAGCGCCTGCCGCCATGCCGTTCGACACGTTGGGCCCCAATGGCGCATGGCAACTGCAGCAACTAGCGGAGGGCTCTACTCCATGCTCACTGAGACGCCCGATAAATGATCCTTTAAATACGAGCAAAGTCAAAAACAGGGAAAACTCTTGATGGATTGCATTTGTTTCATACAGAAGATTGAAAATTTTTTGGCTGCAACTTTGCACAACCAAGGCCGGTTCTCAGCACAAGAATCTTCATTTTATTTCATTTTATTCTAATATTTCTTATTTCTTCCGGCACTGTCTCACATACCCCCAAAATATTCACCTCTAATCTCTAATCTCTCTCCCTCTCCCCCCTCTCTCTGTCTCTCCCCTCTCTGCTCTCTCATCCCCTTCATCTAACCCCTCTCTCCTCTCTCTCCCTCTCTGCTCTCTCCCCCTTCATCTAACCCCCCTCACTCCCTTCATCTCTCCCCTCTCTGCTCTCTCACCCCCTTCATCTAACCCCTCTCTCCTCTCTCTCCCTCTCTGCTCTCTCCCCCTTCATCTAACCACCCTCACTCCCTTCATCTCTCCCCTCTCTGCTCTCTCCCCCTTCATCTTACCCCCTCATCCTTCATCTCACGTCTCTCACCCCTTCATCTCACAACTCTCACCCTCTTCATCTCACCTTCTCACCCCTTATTCTCATCACCTCTGACCCGTCATCTCTCACTCTCAGGTCTCGCAATCTCAATGCGTCATGCCTGTTCAACTCTGCCCATGCATTTCTCAGCTCAGTTTTTTTTCAGTTTCAGAGCCCATGCCAGCTCCAGTCCCTCCAGCACTCTCCTGCATGCGTGCAGGCTCGGGTGACGCAACGTACAGTGCAATATTTGCAGTCCAATTGAGCCCTGTGGCCCTTAGCACGAACGGTGGCCGCCTTTTATATCATCGCGGTCCATTGTTATTATTGATTGCATCATCTCTGCTTCCAAAAGCAAAAAGTTGGATGTGTGCGAGAGAAGAGAGAAAGTTATAGGAGATCTTGACACCGCAAACAATGGAATCTGTCTGCCCCACCCTATGAAAGATATCATGCAATTCGGTGCAGCTCACCCCCCCCCCCCAATTCAATCGCACGCTGATTTCCAAGCCATCTCGCGTGTCCTCAGCCTGACAGTTTCTGCACAGAATTTCTGGTCAATATTTGTCCCGTCATTTTGCTGCCGATTTGACTGATTTGAAGCTTCTGCAAGGCTTGCGGCAGTGCCAAATGGCGCTGGCTTTTAAATCTGACTGAGCGCGCTTCTGGTCTGACTGGGCGCGCTTCTGGTCTGACTGGGCGCGCTTCTGGTCTGACTGTGCGCGCTTCTGGTCTGACTGTGCGCACTTCTGGTCTGACTGTGCGCGCTTCTGGTCTGACTGTGCGCGCTTCTGGTCTGACTGTGCGCGCTTCTGGTCTGACTGTGCGCGCTTCTGGTCTGACTGTGCGCGCTTCTGGTCTGACTGTGCGCGCTTCTGGTCTGACTGTGCGCACTTCTGACTTTTGGCCTTTTGGCAATTCCGACTCGCGCCAGTGTCCACAGATCCGACTAAGATTATCAAATCAAACCCATACATAATACTCGTAGTGAAAACGGAAGATTCTGTTAGACTGTTGCGCAATACTTGGACCAGCAGAGTTTCATTCGAATGCGCAAATCATGATAAAATAAACAGAAGATTGTTAAATCAAGGCTCCAGTCGGAGCTCCGATCCGGAAAGGCCCCAGTGAGCTGTCCGACTGTGGCGAGCCAATGAGAGCCGGCCCGCTGCTCACCCTGCCATTGGCTGCGCGCAAACTCCCAGCTCAAGCAGGAGAAATAAGAGAAGGAAATAAAAGCAGAGGCTGACCGGAAAACTCCCCCACAGCTCCAATTCTTGAAGTTTCCTTTCTCTGCCCCCGATACCCCAGCAAGACAGAAGCAGCAATGGCCCTAGACAGAAAGAAGCCGCAGCAGCAGCAGCCGGCCAGGGTGACGGTCGCCTACACCAACGAGCCGTGCCGGCGGAAGCTGCAGTTCGTCAACGGCAAGTTCGCCGCCCAGAAGCCGCAGACCAGCACGGTGCAGAGGCGCAACGAGCGCGAGCGGAACCGAATCCGCCTCATCAACCGCACCTTCGCGGCGCTGCGGGCCAGCCTTCCGCCCGCGTCGGCGTCTGCCGCGGCGGCGGCAGCGGCAGCAGCGGCCACTGCTTCGCCGGCGCCCAGCGGTGGCGGCAGCGCGAAGGAGCGACGCCGGCTCAGCAAAGTGCAGGTTCTGCGCACCGCGGCTGCCTACATAGCCGAGCTGGCCGCTCTGCTTCGAGCCGACGATGCCGCAGCCGCCGCTGCTGCCACCGCACCCGCCGAAGTGGCCACAGTCTCCGCCAATTGTAGCCCGGCTGAGTTGACTGCCGCCGATTGTTGCTATGGCAACGCCTGGCAGCAGCCGCAGCAGCCGCCACAGCACGGCGACTGCCTGCCGGACCTGCGGCTGCTGCTGGAAGACGATTCCCGGATGGACAACTCCGCCACCGCCGCCGCCGTCGAAGACTTCGTTGACGACGAGTTCGAAGACGATGGCGGCCGGTTCCGCCTGTCGGAGGAGCCGGAGTCGCCGTCTCCCATGCGGCAGTGCGGCTGCTCCGCTGGCAGCAGCGGCAGCGTCGGTTGCGGCGGAGGCTACAGCGGCAGCAGCAGCGGCTGCTACGGCAGCGACGGGTTTTACGGAGGTGAGCGGGGAAACTGCGGTGCAGACTGCGCGAAGGAGACTGTTGGGAGAGTCAGGGAGACAGTGGGGGCGCCAGAGGAGACCGTGGGGGCGCCAGAGGAGACAGTGAGGGCGCCAGAGGAGACAGTGAGGGCGCCAGAGGAGACAGTGAGGGCGCCAGAGGAGACAGTGGGGGCGCCAGAGGAGACAGTGGGGGCGCCAGAGGAGACAGTGAGGGCGCCAGAGGAGACAGTGGGGCGCCAGAGGAGACAGTGGGGCGCCAGAGGAGACAGTGGGGGCGCCAGAGGAGACAGTGGGGCGCCAGAGGAGACAGTGGGGGCGCCAGAGGAGACAGTGAGGGCGCCAGAGGAGACAGTGGGGCGCCAGAGGAGACAGTGGGGGCGCCAGAGGAGACAGTGGGGCGCCAGAGGAGACAGTGGGGGCGCCAGAGGAGACAGTGGGGGCGCCAGAGGAGACAGTGGGGGCGCCAGAGGAGACAGTGGGGGCGCCAGAGGAGACAGTGGGGGCGCCAGAGGAGACAGTGGGGGCGCCAGAGGAGACAGTGGGGGCGCCAGAGGAGACAGTGGGGGCGCCAGAGGAGACAGTGGGGGCGCCAGAGGAGACAGTGGGGGCGCCAGAGGAGACAGTGGGGGCGCCAGAGGAGACAGTGGGGGCGCCAGAGGAGACAGTGGGGGCGCCAGAGGAGACAGTGGGGGCGCCAGAGGAGACAGTGGGGGCGCCAGAGGAGACAGTGGGGGCGCCAGAGGAGGCAGTGTGAGGCATGATGCATACAAAAGCCATTCCATCCGCTACATTGCAGAGCCGCTGGTGTTCTCCGCTCATCAGCATCCGTCGATGGGCTGCACACCCTCATCTGCCGCTCACCACAGCGCCTGGTCCACGTGGCCGGCCCTGTAGGGAGGCTGCAGGGTCGGGTGATGTAGCGCCATGCACTCTGATGCCACTAATAGGCTCCTATTGAAGCTGTAAATATTCGTTGCAGGTGAGCAACAAGAATCAAACAAACCATAAGGACAAATAAAGCAGATGGGCAGATGGTTGACCATAGCAACTGTCTTGGCCAGTCAGAAAGCAATACAATAGTAAGCTAAATCATACAGCATTAGTGAGGAGCCGCGCAAATCACGGCTATAGAGACGCTGCAGATTAAACAATCGCGAGGCTATTGAAGTGCTAATTGAGCATTCACAGCGCTGCAAAGAATTCCGCATTTCTCACCTGCAATTTAAGGTTGCGCATGACTCACCTGCCCGCCTGCCGATGCACCTGCACGCGGCCCCCGGGCAATCATTCGATCCGAAGTCCTGACACTGCAAGCAACTTTTGGACTCGCGCAGTTTATATGCTAAGAGTTATTTTTCCTATGGTTGTTTTTTTCTTACATTGTTGTTTAGCTGTGCTGATAATTGTGCGCGTTATTAGCACTAATTAGCTCACCTTGGCCAGCCCAATCCATGACAAATCTGTGTACAGTTCTTCTCGCTTGCATTTTGTGCTGCTTCTGGCTTATTTTAATGGCATGCGATCATTTAATTGTCTACTTTGCGTCTGTATATCGTTTTGAGCGCAAGATTATTGTGACCTGTTTTTGTTACATAGCTGTTGCACACGTTATATGTACGAACTATATATTACTATGCACAAGCAGTTTCACTGATCAATATAATTTCACTGTAAAAACTGAACTGACTTTATTTAGGTTATGTAGTTTGGTATTTAATATATATAGACAGGTAGACAGACGGACACTAAGACAGACAGACAGACAGACAGACAGACAGACAGACAGACAGACAGACAGACAGACGGACAGACAGACAGACAGATAGACAGACAGACAGATAGACAGACAGACAGACAGACAGATAGACAGACAGACAGACAGACAGATAGACAGACAGACAGACAGACAGACAGACAGACAGACAGACAGACAGACAGACAGACAGACAGACAGACAGACACTAAGACACTAAGACACTAAGACAGACAGACAGACAGACACTAAGACACTAAGACACTAAGACAGACAGACAGACAGACACTAAGACACTAAGACACTAAGACAGACAGACAGACAGACACTAAGACACTAAGACACTAAGACAGACAGACAGACAGACACTAAGACACTAAGACACTAAGACAGACAGACAGACAGACAGACAGACAGACAGACAGACAGGCAAAGAAATCCACCTAAAGGACCAGTGATTCCACGGACATTGTTGCTAGTTGCAAAGGAGAGCAACTTGGCCGCGTGCCAATCGCCCACTCTCAACAGGTTTCATGCTGGCTGCTCAACTCAACGCCTCCAACTTCTTCCTATTAACTCACTGCCCGCCTATCGCCCTGGCCGTAACAAGCATTCAATTAGTCCGCTCTCGAACAGCATTCATTCTTCAGCAGGTGCGATCCACCCAAACGACTCCCCGCGGACAAGCAGCCGCTGTTTGCCTCACTTGGCTTCCCCCGATTGTTCAACAGCGATTCCCTCGCTTCCCCTTGGCAACGCTCGGCGAATCAGCTGCGCGCATGATGGGATGACGGAGAAGAGAAGCCTCAGTTTCATTTGAAACGGCTTCTATAATCGAAATCCCGAGGGAAGAAATCCCAATTTGGGCGAGAGAGACAGAGCAAAGACAACACAATGAATAGATAGATTTGTCCGAACTGTGGACGGGACAAAGACCTGCCAGCAATCTGGTGCGCTAAATTTGAATGTCTCAAGCTCGCTCAGAAACCTTCGAGCAGATCCTTGTTTGGTTTTTCATATTTTGCCGGCACACTGCCATTGGCAAAACTCTAATTCTGAATACTTAAACTGAATTTTGAATTTTTAACGCTTTTTTTCTATTGGCTACAATTCCTTAATATATCACCTAGCAGGGGCGTCGCCATGGATTTATGGTGGCGGGGACAAAGCCAAGAATTCAACATGTACATGACTAAATTCCTGCATTTCCATTATTTCGAGAATCGAGTTGTCAGCGCTCATTTTGGCGCCCCGGGTACTCATTTTGGCGCCGCAGGCACTCGTTTTTGCGCCACAGGCACTCATTTTGGCGCCGAAGG
This sequence comes from Macrostomum lignano, assembly GCA_002269645.1. Lineage (NCBI taxonomy): Eukaryota > Metazoa > Platyhelminthes > Macrostomidae > Macrostomum > Macrostomum lignano. The sequence continues at coordinate 28,884 of NIVC01003526.1, forward strand.
TGCTATATTTTGGCGCCCTGAAGAAAAATTATTGATTACCACAACGGGTCACAAGGGGGGGTGGAGGGGGAATAAAGCATTGCTGTCCCCCGGTGGCGATGTGCCTGTCACAAACATCGCAAATTGCGGATGTACATGATGATGTTATTAGAAGTATATGACATGCCAACTATGCATTTGTAGGTCAATCATGCGCTATTATATCCTGCACAGACATAAAAATCCATAATTTTTTTCTAAGAAGTAAAATAATTTCAGCTATATACGAATGAAAGAATCGCGTAGAACAAATACAAATTCTTCGATCATCCGACAGTATAGAAATCCGAGGATCGCTATAGTACACTGTATAAATACAGTGGTCCTCGGTCCTTGGCACAACTCTGAAAAAATAACTTTACAGATACGAGTTTGGAAGGAAAAAAATCATTTTAACCGTTAGCTAGCTGACACAAAGAATTTAGTTTTTAGAAATTAATAGTAAAAGGTAGGAATACATAGTATGCGTTATCCTAGTAAGTCTTGACTGTTCTCACGCTAGAGGCTGACATGTAGGGTCACTATTTACAGGAAGTATTTAAAAACAACTGTAATTAAGAATTAAGAAAGCGAAATACAGACTATGTTTTACAAACAAAAGAGAGTTCGTCTTAATTTTTGTTTAAAAGATAGTCGGTAATATAAATGTTACTAATTTAAACTCATAAAATAAGTTTGCGGAGGTCCTGCGCGATCCGGCCCATCGCTGAAATGACGTAGCCTATTTAAATTAAATTTAAACATGGACCCAGAGAAATCTGATCACACTTAAAAAATTGCTTTTTATTTATTTTTCATTGCTTTTTAAAAATTGAATCTGGCGTGAAATTGGCTTTTGCTTTTTTTCTTTGAAAACGGTAAGACAGAGCAGTACAGTATAATTACAGGAATACAGAAATGAATTTGATTTTCCCTTGACAGCATAAAGCTTTAAGATTTTCATCAAGGTCTATGATCAAATTTTATACTTTATTTTAAAAAATGGCATGCTATCCAGCATTTGAAAAAAAACATTTGTCAAATTAGATTTTCTCATAAACAACAGCATTCTCTCGAAGTCAGTAGCACGAAATTTATTTGATTTATTTTATTTTTTTCTTATAAAAATATCTTCCATATTAAATAGTCATTTAAAAATAAAACTATTTTAATTTTAATCCAATTTCATGAATGTTAAAATTTAAATATATATATTTTAAGAATAGCAAAAAATAAAAGCAAAGAAAAGAATTATTAAACTTTAAAGATACTCGTAGACACAGATACTTTTTTATAGTTTTAATACCTAAGCATTTTCAAAGCATGTAATTCTTTATAAGAGATTTTCAACATTGAAAATAACTGAGACAGAAATAGCTTATAAAATTAGTTCCATCTACTAGAGTCAAGGCGGGCGAAATACAGTCTTTTCTTATAAAGTGAGTGCCTCTGTTTTGAAGCCAAACTCGAAGTGCCCCGTGCCGACGCCAAATTTCAGTCGGCCGGTCGCGCCACGCCGATGCAGCCGTCGGCTGGCCGGCGATGCAAGCTGCCAACAACGACGACCGCCTCCGCTCGCAAGTGCCGGCCGTCCAGCGACCTGCTGTCCGCCTCCGCCTTGGCCACGACGGCTGCGCCTGACGGCAAACATTTAGCAAACAACGACGGCAGCGGGCGGATGCTGCGGTCAGCTGACGAGTCCCAGTTGCTGGGCTGCAGCGCCGTCGATCCTGCGGCGGACTCGTCCTACCGCAGCGCCGAGCATGACGACCTCTGGCAGCAGGCGCCGCTGGCCGAGCCGGAACTGGGTGCGTTGCCATGGTTACTGGCGAATAGTTATTGGAAAGGCAGTATAACTATTCTCCACTCGCATCTTAGGCATGGCAGGACAGCTAGAGGACCTGCAATGAAATGTTACCCGTGGCTGAAAATCTGCCTACATACAAGGCCATAAATTCTGCGGGCCTGTCACACAGATACAGGAACTGCTAGCAATACGCCCGCAACTCTGTGACCCGATAACACAAATCATATGATGTGACAGCTAGCAGGCCAAGCCCCCAATGTGTTTACCGAACAATCCATGCTGCACCGAATCTCCGAGGGTTTCCCCAGCGACTGGAAGCCATCAGCGGTGTAGAGTAAAGAGCCCCGGCTGACTGACTGGCTTTGTAGCAAAAATATTGATATTTCTGTACAGACCGACAGACAGAAAATCTTCGCGCACTGCTTTCTCCGCGTTTCAGTCGGCGACTTCGGCGGACCGGAGCACGCATTGAACTCGCTGGGCCGGCTGAAGCAGCTGCGGTCCCGGATTCGAGTCTCCATATCGAAACTGGGTGAGGGAATTTAGACAGACACTATGACAGACACTATTACAGACACTATGACAGACACAAAGACAGACACTATGACAGACACTATGACAGACACTATGACAGACACTATGACAGACACTATGACAGACACTAAGACAGAGACTATGACAGACACTATGACAGACACTATGACAGACACTATGACAGACACTATGACAGAAACTATGACAGACAGTAACACAGACACTATGACAGACACTATGACAGACACTATGACAGACACTATGACAGACACAAAGACAGACACTATGACAGACACTATGACAGACACTATGACAGACACTATGACAGACACTATGACAGACACTATGACAGACACTATGACAGACACTATGACAGACACTATGACAGACACTATGACAGACACAAAGACAGACACTATGACAGACACTATGACAGACACTATGACAGACACTATGACAGACACTATGACAGACACAAAGACAGACACTATGACAGACACTATGACAGACACTATGACAGACACTATGACAGACACTATGACAGACCTATGACAGACCTATGACAGACACTATGACAGACACTAAGACAGACACTATGACAGACACTATGACAGACACTAAGACAGACACTATGACAGACACTATGACAGACACTATGACAGACACAAAGACAGACACTATGACAGACACTATGACAGACACTATGACAGACACTATGACAGACACTATGACAGACACTAAGACAGAGACTATGACAGACACTATGACAGACACTATGACAGACACTATGACAGACACTATGACAGACACTATGACAGACACTATGACAGACACAAAGACAGACACTATGACAGACACTATGACAGACACTATGACAGACACTATGACAGACAATATGACAGACACTATGACAGACACTATGACAGACACTATGACAGACACTATGACAGACACTATGACAGACACAAAGACAGACACTATGACAGACACTATGACAGACACTATGACAGACACTATGACAGACACTATGACAGACACAAAGACAGACACTATGACAGACACTATGACAGACACTATGACAGACACTATGACAGACACTATGACAGACCTATGACAGACCTATGACAGACACTATGACAGACACTAAGACAGACACTATGACAGACACTATGACAGACACTAAGACAGACACTATGACAGACACTATGACAGACACTATGACAGACACTATGACAGACACTATGACAGACACTATGACAGACACTATGACAGACACTATGACAGACACAAAGACAGACACTATGACAGACACTATGACAGACACTATGACAGACACTATGACAGACACTATGACAGACACAAAGACAGACACTATGACAGACACTATGACAGACACTATGACAGACACTATGACAGACACTATGACAGACCTATGACAGACCTATGACAGACCTATGACAGACACTAAGACAGACACTATGACAGACACTATGACAGACACTAAGACAGACACTATGACAGACACTATGACAGACACTATGACAGACACTAAGACAGACACTATGACAGACACTATGACAGAAACTATGACAGACACTATGACAGAAACTATGACAGACAGTAACACAGACACTATGACAGACACTATGACAGACACTATGACAGACACTATGACAGACACTATGACAGACACTATGACAGACACTATGACAGACACTATGACAGACACTATGACAGACACTATGACAGACACTATGACAGACACTATGACAGACACTATGACAGACACTATGACAGACACTATGACAGACACTATGACAGACACTATGACAGACACTATGACAGACACTATGACAGACACTATGACAGACACTATGACAGACACTATGACAGACACTATGACAGACCTAAGAAAAACAGACTGACGGACGCAGGAGCAGATTTGCTTCTACAGAAATTGATTTCTCCATAGCAAAAAGCGGGTTCCGCATGCAGCTGGCACTCCAGACTCCATCAGGCCCCATCATCTCTCTATTTCAGCTGCTCCGTCCGCGGCTGCCAGACCCAGCGCGCACTTTTCATCAGCGGAGGCGGTGGCGGCGGCCCCTCCAGACGATTTCGAGCGGCGGCGCAAATCCGTAAGCCTGGCCGCCAGCAAAGTGCTTATTATAAGCCCGCCTCCCCACGGAACCCCATCAGCACCGGATACTGCCCGTTTCCGCCCGCCCCCACCAGCCCTTCTCTTTACGCACACGCCAAAATTAATAGTGTGAGGGGAGAGGGAGGGGCGGGGACGAGATTGGATCAAAGCTTGCTGTTTTCAAGAAGCACGGCAGGTCAGACCGCGGGCCCCTGGGAGTGGAGATCTGGACTGGTAACAGAACCCCTTAACACAGGGGTCGGTAGATTAAGAATCTAACTGTTGGCTGCGATGAGAGAGGAAAGGAGATAGAATAGATGAGTGAAGGATGCGGAGGTGAGAGAGGAAGAGGGGAGAGGCTTTACGGGCAGGAGGTTTGAAAGAGTTGAGCCTAAAACTGTCATTTATTCAACGAGATTGAGGCTTCATTTATATTAGAATCCATAAGGAAAGTAGGGAAATTTCAGTTTTTTAGCACTTAATTGGCCATTACTCATGTTCTGAAGTCCCAGCATTCAAACAATGTAATAATCGGACACCAGTGCCACAGCACACAAGAGAGCAGATGATGAACTGTCTGAGTAAGCGGCGTGAGCAACTATAACTGTTTTAAGATAGGTAAATGCTTCGTCATCTAAAAAGTAGTACGTAAAATTCTGTACCACATTTAAATGGTTGTAAAACCTCATTGAAGGATTTCCAATTGCAAAATGTCAACTTAGCTATGTAAAAAGGTGAAATTTTAGTCTTGCTCATGAATCTACCTTAAAATAATTTTTCCCAACCTCTCAGAGTTAGCTACTCTTACCACCTGTACTTTTAAACGAATTTCGCCGTGCAAATGGATTTCCAATCCAAATATCTAGTACTTCTTGGGTGTCCTTACCCTCCGGGGATGAAGGAGGGTTCGAAATTGGAACATTTTCAGCAGCAGTAGTTTACTGCACTGCGGTGGCTTGTAGCACATCGGTGGGTGTCGGATTCCAAAGCAGCCCCTCTCCCGACACTCCCAGTCTCCATAGACTCCACAATTGTAGAAATAATAATGATAGAATAATGCTGGACTTGATTTGCTGGAATGCTTGGCTCACGGTAGAAAGCAGTTGCTGGCGGTGCGGTCTGGAAATGCTGATTCTGTAATTGGACTGCTGAGGTGAGGAAAGAAATGATGTGGGGAGATGAACTGCAAGTAAGGATAGATTAGGGAAGAGAGCTGAGAGACAAGGAAAATAAAGGTAGGGAGATGAGAGTCACGGATAGTAGAGATAGAGAGAGGAGAGATGGGGAGAGGAGGGATGGGGAGGGGAGAGATGGGGAGAGGAGAGATGGGGAGAGGAGAGATGGGGAGGGGAGAGATAGGAGAGGAAAGATAGGGAGAGGAGAGATGGGGAGAGGAGAGATGGGGAGGGGAGAGATAGGAGAGGAAAGATAGGGAGAGGAGAGATGGGGAGGGGAGAGATAGGAGAGGAAAGATAGGGAGAGGAGAGATGGGAGAGGAGAGATGGGGAGAGGAGAGATGGGGAGGGGAGAGATAGGAGAGGAAAGATAGGGAGAGGAGAGATGGGAGAGGAAAGATAGGGAGAGGAGAGATGGGGAGGGGAGAGATGGGGAGAGGAGAGATGGGGAGGGGAGAGATGGGAGAGGAGAGATGGGGAGAGGAGAGATGGGGAGAGGAGAGATGGGGAGGGGAGAGATAGGAGAGGAAAGATAGGGAGAGGAGAGATGGGGAGAGGAGAGATGGGGAGGGGAGAGATGGGGAGTGGAGAGATGGGAGAGGAGAGATGGGGAGGGGAGAGATAGGAGAGGAAAGATAGGGAGAGGAGAGATGGGGAGAGGAGAGATGGGGAGGGGAGAGATAGGAGAGGAAAGATAGGGAGAGGAGAGATGGGGAGGGGAGAGATAGGAGAGGAAAGATAGGGAGAGGAGAGATGGGAGAGGAGAGATGGGGAGAGGAGAGATGGGGAGGGGAGAGATAGGAGAGGAAAGATAGGGAGAGGAGAGATGGGAGAGGAGAGATGGGGAGGGGAGAGATGGGAGAGGAGAGATGGGGAGGGGAGAGATGGGAGAGGAGAGATGGGGAGGGGAGAGATGGGAGAGGAGAGATGGGGAGGGGAGAGATAGGAGAGGAAAGATAGGGAGAGGAGAGATGGGGAGAGGAGAGATGGGGAGGGGAGAGATGGGGAGAGGAGAGATGGGAGAGGAGAGATGGGGAGGGGAGAGATAGGAGAGGAAAGATAGGGAGAGGAGAGATGGGGAGGGGAGAGATGGGAGAGGAGAGATGGGGAGGGGAGAGATGGGAGAGGAGAGATGGGGAGGGGAGAGATGGGAGAGGAGAGATGGGGAGGGGAGAGATAGGAGAGGAAAGATAGGGAGAGGAGAGATGGGGAGAGGAGAGATGGGGAGGGGAGAGATGGGGAGAGGAGAGATGGGGAGAGGAGAGATGGGGAGAGGAGAGATGGGGAGGGGAGAGATAGGAGAGGAAAGATAGGGAGAGGAGAGATGGGGAGAGGAGAGATGTGGAGAGGAGAGATGGGAGAGGAGAGATGTGGAGAGGAGAGATGGGAGAGGAGAGATGGGGAGAGGAGAGATGGGGAGGGGAGAGATGGGGAGAGGAGAGATGGGGAGAGGAGAGATGGGGAGGGGAGAGATGGGGAGGGGAGAGATGGGGAGAGGAGAGATGGGGAGAGGAAAGATAGGGAGGGGAGAGATGGGGAGGGGAGAGATGGGAGAGGAGAGATGGGAGAGGAGAGATGTGGAGAGGAGAGATGGGAGAGGAGAGATGGGAGAGGAGAGATGGGGAGGGGAGAGAGATAATGAGAGGAGGGAGAGGAGCGGAGAGGGGGATCAGAGAAAGCCATTTTCCATGCTTCAAGCGATGCGAGCTCCCAGTCCCAGACTCCCCACTGGCATTCAACTAAACTCTGCCGCCCCAGGAAAAGTAGAGATCTGTCTGTCCCCGCGCCCTCTGTCTCCTAGAAGTGACAAACAGACAGACAAAAAGCGCCACCGAGACAAAACAGTCCGCGAGGAAGAGAGGGACTCGATGATGAATGGCCGCGGCGCCCCTTTGCGCAGGCCGACAGAAATCCCCAAAATATGGGGATTTTCTCCCCAGCTTTGATCGGCCCCCAGAAACCAGGGATGGCAGACAGCTTTGATGAAATAGCTCGTAGTCGGAGAAAGAGAAAAAAATCCCAAACTGCATCGGGCAGACCGGGGATTCCGGCTGGATGCATGGCGGGGCCCTTGAAGTCCTCAGAGCTCTCAGAGTCTTGGCATGCGCGCGGACTGCGCAGTCAAGCAGCTGCGCAGTTGCCAAACGCGCATGACCGCCAGTTCAAATCACTCCAAAGTTTAGAATTCTATTTTTTAATTGGAAAACTTCGCATTGAAGCTGTGTGCATCCTTTTAGCTCTTCTTGCGCCGTTCAGGCTTTAAAGTGGCTTCTTTCTATATATGTCGGCGCATTGTTGCCGAAAATTCATTGCGATAAACCCTGACACCCTGTCCCTGCCCTGACACCCTGTCCCTGCCCTGACACCCTGTCCCTGCCCTGACACCCTGTCCCTGCCCTGACACCCTGTCACTGCCCTGACACCCTGTCCCTGCCCTGACACCCTGTCCCTGCCCTGACGATCCTCCTTGCCCTGAAACCCACCATATCAGAAAGCGACCCCCACCATATCTGCCACCCACCATACCTGACACTCACCATATCTGACACTCATCATATCTGACAGACATCATATCTGACACTCACCATATCTGACACCCCATCATATCTGACGCCCACCATACCTGACACTCACCATATCTGACACTCATCATATCTGACAGACATCATATCTGACACTCACCATATCTGACACCCACCATATCTGACTGACACCATGACGCCCACCATATCTGACACTCACCATATCTGACACTCACCATATCTGACACCCACCATATCTGACACCCACCATATTTGACGCCCACCATATTTGACGCCCTCCATATCTGACACCCACCATATCTGACACCCACCATACCTGACCCTCACCATATCTGAAATCCGCCCCACCCCAAGGGACAGCATCCAGAGTAAGGAAACCAAGTAACCAAGCAGGCACAGAACGCCAGTCTGCAAGCAAGTCACAACAAAATACATTCAGGCATAAGATACTAACAAGACCTAAGAAGATAAAAAATGGGGAGGGGAGAGATGGGGAGAGGAGAGATGGGGAGGGGAGAGATGGGAGAGGAGAGATGGGGAGAGGAGAGATGGGGAGAGGAGAGATGGGGAGGGGAGAGATAGGAGAGGAAAGATAGGGAGAGGAGAGATGGGGAGAGGAGAGATGGGGAGGGGAGAGATGGGGAGTGGAGAGATGGGAGAGGAGAGATGGGGAGGGGAGAGATAGGAGAGGAAAGATAGGGAGAGGAGAGATGGGGAGAGGAGAGATGGGGAGGGGAGAGATAGGAGAGGAAAGATAGGGAGAGGAGAGATGGGGAGGGAGAGATAGGAGAGGAAAGATAGGGAGAGGAGAGATGGGAGAGGAGAGATGGGGAGAGGAGAGATGGGGAGGGGAGAGATAGGAGAGGAAAGATAGGGAGAGGAGAGATGGGAGAGGAGAGATGGGGAGGGGAGAGATGGGAGAGGAGAGATGGGGAGGGGAGAGATGGGAGAGGAGAGATGGGGAGGGGAGAGATGGGAGAGGAGAGATGGGGAGGGGAGAGATAGGAGAGGAAAGATAGGGAGAGGAGAGATGGGGAGAGGAGAGATGGGGAGGGGAGAGATGGGGAGAGGAGAGATGGGAGAGGAGAGATGGGGAGGGGAGAGATAGGAGAGGAAAGATAGGGAGAGGAGAGATGGGGAGGGGAGAGATGGGAGAGGAGAGATGGGGAGGGGAGAGATGGGAGAGGAGAGATGGGGAGGGGAGAGATGGGAGAGGAGAGATGGGGAGGGGAGAGATAGGAGAGGAAAGATAGGGAGAGGAGAGATGGGGAGAGGAGAGATGGGGAGGGGAGAGATGGGGAGAGGAGAGATGGGGAGAGGAGAGATGGGGAGAGGAGAGATGGGGAGGGGAGAGATAGGAGAGGAAAGATAGGGAGAGGAGAGATGGGGAGAGGAGAGATGTGGAGAGGAGAGATGGGAGAGGAGAGATGTGGAGAGGAGAGATGGGAGAGGAGAGATGGGGAGAGGAGAGATGGGGAGGGGAGAGATGGGGAGAGGAGAGATGGGGAGAGGAGAGATGGGGAGGGGAGAGATGGGGAGGGGAGAGATGGGGAGAGGAGAGATGGGGAGAGGAAAGATAGGGAGGGGAGAGATGGGGAGGGGAGAGATGGGAGAGGAGAGATGGGAGAGGAGAGATGTGGAGAGGAGAGATGGGAGAGGAGAGATGGGAGAGGAGAGATGGGGAGGGGAGAGAGATAATGAGAGGAGGGAGAGGAGCGGAGAGGGGGATCAGAGAAAGCCATTTTCCATGCTTCAAGCGATGCGAGCTCCCCAGTCCCAGACTCCCCACTGGCATTCAACTAAACTCTGCCGCCCCAGGAAAAGTAGAGATCTGTCTGTCCCCGCGCCCTCTGTCTCCTAGAAGTGACAAACAGACAGACAAAAAGCGCCACCGAGACAAAACAGTCCGCGAGGAAGAGAGGGACTCGATGATGAATGGCCGCGGCGCCCCTTTGCGCAGGCCGACAGAAATCCCCAAAATATGGGGATTTTCTCCCCAGCTTTGATCGGCCCCCAGAAACCAGGGATGGCAGACAGCTTTGATGAAATAGCTCGTAGTCGGAGAAAGAGAAAAAAATCCCAAACTGCATCGGGCAGACCGGGGATTCCGGCTGGATGCATGGCGGGGCCCTTGAAGTCCTCAGAGCTCTCAGAGTCTTGGCATGCGCGCGGACTGCGCAGTCAAGCAGCTGCGCAGTTGCCAAACCGCGCATGACCGCCAGTTCAAATCACTCCAAAGTTTAGAATTCTATTTTTTAATTGGAAAACTTCGCATTGAAGCTGTGTGCATCCTTTTAGCTCTTCTTGCGCCGTTCAGGCTTTAAAGTGGCTTCTTTCTATATATGTCGGCGCATTGTTGCCGAAAATTCATTGCGATAAACCCTGACACCCTGTCCCTGCCCTGACACCCTGTCCCTGCCCTGACACCCTGTCCCTGCCCTGACACCCTGTCCCTGCCCTGACACCCTGTCACTGCCCTGACACCCTGTCCCTGCCCTGACACCCTGTCCCTGCCCTGACGATCCTCCTTGCCCTGAAACCCACCATATCAGAAAGCGACCCCCACCATATCTGCCACCCACCATACCTGACACTCACCATATCTGACACTCATCATATCTGACAGACATCATATCTGACACTCACCATATCTGACACCCCATCATATCTGACGCCCACCATACCTGACACTCACCATATCTGACACTCATCATATCTGACAGACATCATATCTGACACTCACCATATCTGACACCCACCATATCTGACTGACACCATGACGCCCACCATATCTGACACTCACCATATCTGACACTCACCATATCTGACACCCACCATATCTGACACCCACCATATTTGACGCCCACCATATTTGACGCCCTCCATATCTGACACCCACCATATCTGACACCCACCATACCTGACCCTCACCATATCTGAAATCCGCCCCACCCCAAGGGACAGCATCCAGAGTAAGGAAACCAAGTAACCAAGCAGGCACAGAACGCCAGTCTGCAAGCAAGTCACAACAAAATACATTCAGGCATAAGATACTAACAAGACCTAAGAAGATAAAAAATGGCTGATGACGCTAAAAATCGCATTCGAAAATCCCAAATGTCATTTTTATCACCGAAGGATTAACAAAAAAGAAATGAAAGCCGCTCGATTCGTAAGAGACAGCGTTATCTCCTTGCCACAACAGAATCCCATTCTACGAGCTAGATTTAGAAAAATCCCATGCAAGTAATCTACGCCAGGCTCCGGGGGTGTTGGACTTTCGCCCGAGGCCAGGGGGCCGGCGGTCCAGTGGGATCGGGACATTATGCAGGTCCTGATCCCCTCTGTCCAGCGAAGAGTAAAAGCCCCCCCCCCCCCGACGCGTCCGTAATTAAGCCGGGCCGCCCTTGTCGTCTCGCTTAGAATTTTTCTTTGCTTCAAGGGCGGGCGACGTTTATCCGCGCTGAAGTGCGCGACCGAAGGCGGGGGGGGGGAGGCGCCTCAGAGGAGGCTGTCGATGGCGGGACTTCCAGCCGCTTCGGACTTTCATCATCTATCCGCCCGCGACCCCCCATGGCAACAGTTGCCATGTCCGATATGAAATAAGGTGGCGGGAATTCGCAACTGGCCGTCTCTCCCCTTCCCCTGCCGCCCGCTGTGCCCGCTCCTGGGGCGATTTTCGGCCCGCCAGATGCATTTGCATTCGGGCGGCTCCCCTGGGGGTGGCCTCGAGAGGCTCCGGTGGCCCGCAGTTGTTGGTGGTGGCGGCGCTCGTCAGGGGGTCTGGGAGTTTTTTGTAAAATAAATCCACTTTAAGCGCTGGGAAGCTTCAATTTTATCCAATTCAAATTGGATGGCGACGGGGGCAACTTTGTTTAGTCCGACCGCTTGCACTTTCTCCAGACTCTGGACGCCGGCATCGGCACGAATCGAAGTCGTTCAGCGGATCGCAGCTCCTGCCATCGGGTTATGGGGAGAGGCGGAGGCAACGACGTGGGACGAGCTGCAGAGAGGCAGCAGCAGCTGCTACGACTGCGGATCAGTAAGTGGCTTTCTAGGTCACGGCGAGTTATCATCATCATCATCATCATCATCATCATCATCATCATCATCATCTTCTTCTTCTTCTTCTTCTTCTGACTTTTTATCGCCTTTCGGCATAGTCAACCAGGCGGGTCCCCGTCTCACTCGCTAAGGCACACTTTCCTATGTCGAGCCAGGTTCGTTGCAGCCTGCTGTCGGCCACAGTTCGGGCACGGTACACGTCTACTGCGGTAGATTCTGCCGATGTTGGCCATCGGTGTGGTCCCGATCAGAGTGTCGGCTTGGTCCGTTCTCGTGTTCCGTTTCTTGCACGTCCTCCAGTGTCTCGCGAAATTGCTGCTGCCGAGCCATTTCCCGCAGCTTGTGCAGTTCGTGCGGCCGTCGGACTGGGTGGTTCCGCGGCACCACTTTTGGTGGTTTTTTCTGGTCGTTTCGGTCTTGAAAGGTTTCCCGCACTTAGGGCAGGGGAGAGACACCTCCGCGACGGTGTGGTGCATGCGTTTGTGGTGAATGGCCAGTCCGCCTCTTGATGCGCATATCTTTTTGCAGTGCTCATATTTGCACCTGTAGCCCGTTAATTCGGTCTCTTGGGTGGGCTGTGTCCCTGCTAGGGGTGCTTCGGTTTGCTGATCGACTCCTTCTGGTGGTAAGTTCCCGCGCCTGCTTAACATCTTTTCTAAGATGTCCAGTTGGTGCCTTCTTTCCTTAGTCACTGCTCTCCAAGTCTCTCGATCCAGTGCCAGTCTTTCGATGTCTAGTTCGTCAACCTTTGCTGTTTTTAACATTTTTTTCCAGTATGACATAATAGTTTGTTTCCGTTTACGGGCTTTGCGAACACTCTCGAGGTCTTTGTTCCAGCCTAGTAGACATGCTTTGACGAGGTTTCCGTCGGGTAGTCGGATGATGTGGCCAAGCCGTCTCCAGTGGGCCATTTCGATCTTAGTTGCGACGCTTGCAATGCCGAGTTCCTGGCGGACGTCCCAGCTGTTGACCCCTTTCTCTTCCATTTCGCGTAGGATTGGTCTTTGTTTGCTGCTCCAGATCAGGCGGTATCTGCGGTCCATTGCTTGTTGCATCTTCTTAACCTCGGAGCGGTAGAAAGGTCTGGCCCCGCTGTTGAACAGCATGGTGCTCTCGACACATGCCTCCACGATCTTTGCCTGGGTCTTTTTACTCAGCCGAGTGCGGCGCAGCATGTTTCTCACCCCGCCCCAAGCTTTGGCTGCTCTTTGGAGGCGTTGGCTGGTATCGTTCTTTCGGCCGAGCCAGGTTCCTAACATGCGGATGTTGTCGCTTTCCTCGGTGCCCAGTGTGGCGTGCTCCTCTTTCTCGTCATTTGTGCGCTCTTCGAACTCTCCCGTAATCCTCTTGATGGTAGCGGTACCTTGCTCTATCTCCGCTGTGGTCCCGATCACCGTGGTGTCGTCGGCGAAAAGGGAGCTGGTCAGCGCGATTTCTGTCGTTTCTTCGTTGACTTTTTCCTTTTTCTGTGGTGGGAGGCTATGTCCTGAGCGTACCGTCCATCTCACTCCGCACTGTTCCCCGGTTTCCTCCGCGCGTTTCAGGCGTTCGGTTTCGGCGAGGCGCATCACCGCTTGGTGAAAGATGTTAAACAGGATCGGTGACGTTGCACATCCCTCTCTTAATCCTCTCTGGGGGTAGAATGGTGTGCTCTCTTCTTTGTCGCAGATCACTTTGTAGGCAGTGGCTTCATGTAGGTCCCTCAGTTTGCCAATGATGCTTTTTGGCATGCTGTAGTGCCTCAGGAGTTGCCAGAGAGCCGGCTTATTAACGCGAGGGTACGCTTTACGTAAGTCTAAGAGCGTGATGCTCGTGCTGTGCCTTTCCTGGAACTGCGGGCTGTCTCTGAGTTTCCCTGCGTCTTCGTTAAGGCGCCAAAGGATTTGCGTGGCGTCCATAGTTGAGCGACCGCTCCGGAACCCAGCTTGGTTTTCATCAAGGATCCCGGTGGTTTCCGCCCATTCGCTGATCCTGGTTGCTAGAATACGGGCGACTATGCGACTGACGAGTGGGAGAAGGCAGATTCCTCGGTAGTTGTTGAGGTTACCTTTATCGCCTTTTTTGAAAAGGGGTATAATCTGGCCCGTTTTTTGGTTCTCACTCCACTCATCCGCCTTAGTCAGCCAGAGACGTTGTAACTCTTTGATCAGCGCGGTCCTGGCCTTGTCGCAGGCCTCGCGGATATAGCGGACTCGTACTCCGTCTTCGCCTGGGGCTCCGTCTCTGATTTTCTTTAGTTCACCGATTATTTCAGTTTCGGTTAGCGGGCGGGCGAGTCTGTTGTTGGCTTCTTCGATGATGTTCTTGTCTGGTTTAGTCATATAGGCAATCAACTCGGTGATTCTGGCGGGGTCATTCTCGAAACGCTCGGCCTGGATTTTCGCCAGGTGCTCTTTGAACTCCTCCGCCGCGAAAAGGGGGACGCTCGAGCTGTTGTTGGTGTTGGTCTTGCATGCTTTGCCGATTCTTCTCAGACAGTCGTACATACCGCCAGTGTTTCCGCGTTCGCAATGTTCCTTACATTCTTCGGCGATCTTGTTCCACCATTCGTCTTCCCATTCTTGAACGCGGTTTTTATGTGTTTTTCGGTGTGTTTTTAGTCGTTCGCGAGTCATTTCGATGTTCGCCCTGCTTTCCGGAGTGCTGTTAATCCGATCCTGTTCAATCGCTCCGTTTCGCGCTGCCAGCGCGGCCGCGGTTGCCTGGTTAAGCTCTTTCAGTTCTTGTTCGTGGCCAATCATCCAAATATTTGTTTCCCGGTTCTTGACCCCGCAGACTTCTTTGGCGGTTTCGACCAGAAGTTTCTCGATGGTATGCCAGTCCTTTTCGTGGGGCTCGTCGATGTTGGCTTCGTCGTTAATGGTTTCGATCAGGTCGCGCTCTGTGGCTTTGCGGAATACTTCCCTTACGTCAGGGTCTCGAAGTTTTTCCCACGCTATTTGTTGTTTGCGGTTCCTTTTCGTCCTTCCGGGTTGGCCGTTTTTGATCTGGGGCTCGGCAGCTCCCTTGCGGAGGTGGAGCACCTTTGGTAGGTGGTCCGAGAGCGTTGTCGTCGAGTGGTCCGTTGATATCTTTTGCACTAGCCGGTGGCGTCTGCTTGATTCCAGGAAGAAGCCGTCCAATTCGTGCCATCGGCGAGTTTTCGGGTTCTTCCAGGTGCCGGGCTTGTTTTGGGTGTAGAAGGAGCTGACCCACGCCATGTCCAGGCTCTCCATCCAGGTTATGAGGTCTTCCCCCTGGGAGTTAGTGGCTGATGGTGTGCCCGGGTTACATCCTCCGCAGTTAGTGTGCTTGTTCTTCGCGTCCGCTCCGATGCTGGCGTTCCAGTCACCGCCGATGATTGTGATGACGCTGCGTTGTTTGTGTGACACGAGTCTTTCCGTTTCCGTTCGGATTTCTTCGATATCTTCATCGTATCCCGGGCTGCCTTTGACGGGTTGGTAGATGGCTATGAGGAGTAGGTTGGTGTACTCTAAGGCCAGGGATCTTTTCTGCGGGTGCGATCTGCGCCCGCTGGCCGTCCATCCATGCCACGCCACGTTGTTCAAGAGTATTCCGACTTTTTGTGAGAAAATCAAGTAAGTGTCTTCTCCATCAACATGGAATTTGCGGATTCCGGTACTTTCGGTGTTGATTTCTGTGAAAAAAGTTATGTCCCATTTCCTTGCTGCCACTTTCACCATCTCTCCAAAACGTCCTGAGAAGATGTTTGCTCTCTGGGCGTTCCAAGTTGATATTTTCAGATTTTTTGTCTTCCACGTGTCCTTTGCTTTTCTTTGGTTTTCCTGGGCACGGAGTTCTTTCGTGCGGATCTTTTTTTGTTTTCTCCTTTCTCGTCTGCTTTCTCTTTGCGCATCCGTTCTTGGACCCGGGTTTTTTTCGATGGTCTGCAAAGCTGTTTCGATAGCGGCTTCGACCTCTCTACGTTGCCTCTTCTTCTCCTTGACCCGTTCCGGTTTCTTCACGTTTTTGTTGTTTAAGGAGGTGTCCAGGGGCGTTAATCCTGGACCACTCCGTTGGGTGGAGGTTTGCCTGCAGGACATAGATGTTACTCTATGGCTGCAGGCCTCTCCCCCCCCCCCCGAAACCGTGTTTGCCGTCCCGATGCGGGACGCCCGCTTGGCACCGCGCGGAGGTATGGTTTCTTTGCCTGGCCATCATCATCATTATCATCATCTTCTTCTTCATCATCATCATCGTCATCATCATCATCATCATCATCATCATCATCATCATCATCATCAATATCATCATCATCATCATCCTTGTCTGTTAACAAGAGATTCTTAAGAACTGAGAACTCAGCACTTGGCGGCTAGCCTTGCACTTGCGATTGTAGCTAGACAACAAAATCCAAAGAAGGGGGTCGCGCAGTCTACTCTTGAGCTAGGTATATTTATTCTCAATGTAATATATGGCGGTGTTGACACAGGCTTTAGCGGGGGGTTGTAAGTGTGCATGACTTGCAATGTACGTTATAACAAATCAAAATGGAGGCGGTGAGAAAAGATGGCGTGAGGCGCGGAGGGTGGCAGGTCCACTAGGCGAAGCATGAGCATAAGTAAAAGTACAGACGTACAATCAATACGAAACCTTTACTCTTCAATCCACTGTCCTTGTCCTTGTAGGGCCATTCGACCTCCTAAGAGGCATGTCACTCATTGGTTTTGAGTCGGTTCCGCGGTGCAGACTTTTCGGTGTCTTGCTATATTTGTCTTCGAGATGCTCTTGTTGCAACCTGGGCAAGCAATCTTCGCTCTTCTCGGTGCGTCGGTTGGTTCAGGCCTGTCCGTCGTGTCGGCGTCTTGGTTCTCTTCCTCTTGTTCGTACCCTGTTTGTAGGTCATTGTACTGTGCACAGGTGCGTATGTGCCTCGCCATGTTGCTGGCGCTCCTGGGCTGGAGACAGTACGGGCAAGTCCCTTTCGGGGCGCCTTTGCAGATCTTAAGGTGGTTCGTCTCGCTGGCCTTGTTGTTTAGGATGTCTCCGCATCTTGGGCACTTCTCCTCTTGTCTCTGTTCTCGATGTCTCTGGAGTGTTTTAATCTCCGTTGGACCACGTAACCGGCCTTTCTCATTCGTTGGGCTCGTTGCTTCAGGTCATAGCTGCGGCCAATGTAGCTGCCTAGCATTCTGATTTCGTTCGCCTCACTTTTTCCGAATTTCAGGTGTTCCTCTTTGTCTGGGTGGCATTTTTCCTCGAATGTTGCCATGCATTGGACTGTCGTGTCCCTCGCCAGTTGCATCTCTTCTCTGCGTCCGCACAAAGTGGTGTCGTCCGCGAAGAGTGATTCCGTGATGGTGAAGTCGGTCCTTGCTGTGCTGTCCCTTGCTCTTTCTACCTTCTGGGGTGGGACTGAGCACCCTGGGATCCATTGCCATTCGATTCCCACGGGTTCCTGGTTTTGCAGTCTTGCCGCCGCAAGTCGTTTTTGGTGCGCCATTCTCATGGTGGTTGCGTGATATATGTTGAACAGCGTCGGAGATGTCGCGCACCCTTCTCTCAGTCCGCGTTCGGGTAGCCATGAGGTGCTGCATGACGTTTTCCCTCTTATTTCGTAGGAGGTGCCTTCGTGCAGTCCCTTCAGGGTGCGCAACATTCTCCCGTTTAATCCGTACTTGGTTAGCATTGTCTACAGGAGTGGTTTATTCACTCTAGGGTAGGCTTTGGTGATGTCCAGGAGCGTGGCGACAGAATCTCAGGGTGTCGGTGCTGGTTCGCCTGCTGCTAGGTAGGCATTCTGGACCTCTTCGCTGATCCGGATGAAGATTTGGGCGGCGTCTGCCGTCGATCGCCCGGTTCTAAAACCCTGTTGGTTTTCATCCAGGAGACCGGTTTCTTCCGCCCACGTGCGTAGTCGTGTCGCTAGGACGCGGGCGAGAATCCTCGATTCCATCGATAGGAGGCAGATTCCTCTATAGTTACTCAGGTTGGTGTGGTCTCCTTTTTTGAATAGTGGGATCACCAGACCGCTTTTTAGACATTCTTCTCATTCGTCTGGTGGGGTGATAAACATTTAGTTGATCAGGTTGGCGACCTCTTGCTTTGTCTGTGGGTCAGCTTGTCTGATATAACAGATTCTTCTCCCATCTTCTCCGGGTGCGCCGTCCTGGATCTTAGTCCATTCTCTGAAGGACTTCGTCGTTGGTGATTTCTTCGTTCAGCGCTTCGGCTGCTGCTCGTATGTGTTCACATTCTCTTCGGTCTGGTATCTGGTCCATGGCTTCCTGGATCTCCTGTATGTCGTTCTCATATCTCTCTTCAGACACTTTCATGAAGTGGTCTTTCACTTCTTCGGGTATGCATCTCGCTCGGTGCCGCGGTTTTTGCATCCCTCAATCCGAGCTTCTTTAATGTTTTATACATCATGCCCATGTCGTTTCGTTGTTGCGCTTCGTTCGCTTGGGTGATAATCTCTTCCCAGTATTCTCGTTCCCATTGTTTCTTCTTTTTCTTATATTCTTTCCTCACTTTCTTTAGCTCCTCTCTGGCCCGTTCGTACGTCTCTTGGTTCGAGTCTCGGTTGTTCTCAGTTTGTCTCGCCTCTTGTACCCAGGATGATATCCGTTGAAGATATTGCGTCATCTCGTTTTCTTTGCCTATCAGCCAGGGAGACTCCACTGGTTTCTCTTTAATGCCGCAGACTATTTCTGCTGATTTGCGCAGCGTTTCGTTCATTTGGTCCCATGTCGTCTCTCCTTGCCGTCTTTCTATTTCTTCTGCTGTTCTTGCTTCGTATTCTTTGGCTATCTCCGGAATCTTAAGCTTTTCGTAGCATACGTTGCGCGGGCGGTTGTTTCGCCGCACCGGTTTCGGTGGTTTATTTCCTTTGATGTGCACGAGCTTCGGTCGATGGTCGGAGAAGCTATCCTGTTCGATTGTCTCCATCGCTTGGATTAGCTTCATTCTTTGGGTTCGTCTGGTGATGAAGCCGTCTACTCGTAGTTCGTGGCACTTCTTGTGTCCTCTATGGTACCATGTGCCTCTGCGGGGCATCATGTAGAACGAGTTTGTCCAGGCTAGCCCGTGGTGTTGGCACCAAGCCAGGAAGTCGTTGCCTGCTTCGTTGGTTTTGTTTAGGCTGAATCTGCCACAGGTTCCTGGTTCCCATTTTTTTCTGGTTCCCATTTTTCCTGTTCGTTCTTTCCAACTGACATGTGATCTCCACCGATTAGTAGCCATTCATTAGTTTTGCATTTCCTCATTGATTCTTCTAGTTACTTTCTGTAGTCTTCCATCACTTCCGGTCCGTCTTTCCATAAGGGGTGTAACATGCTGTTAGATGTAAGTTGTTGACTTTGACCGTGACCGTTCTTTCGCCGAAAAATCGTTGATGTCCTTGGTCCATCCATTGTTGTCTCCATTGGCGTCCTAGGAGTATTGCTGCTCTCTTCGAGTGGATTATGACCACGCCATTTTTTCCTTCTCCCATCCATATCATCCCGGGTTGTTCCGCCGTTATTTCTGACATCAGTACTATGTTCCAGTGCTTTTTGTTGCAGAAGCCGCCACTTCTCGTAGTTTCCTTAGGTTGTTTTCTCTTAGCGAAATCTTCTGTAGGTTCCAGGTCACCATTTGTACCTTCTCTGTCGGTTCTTTCCTTAGGTTTTCGGTTCTGACTTTCTTCCAGGTCACTATTTGTACCTTCTCTGTCGGTTCCTTCCTTAGGTTTTCGGTTCTGATTTTCTTCCGTCGTGTTCTTTTCCTTTCGCGGTCCTGTTTTCTCTTTTCTGGTGTCCATTCTTGCTTTCCTCGCCTGCATTTATTTTTTGTTATCGTCTCCTTTTGGGCCAGGTCTTCGGGCCCCGGGTTCCACTCCACGTCACCGCTCTTTGACAATGAGTTTTTGATGTTAGAGTGCATCAGCCGCTGCAGATTTTTACATCTGTTTTGGCCTCCTTTGCATTTGCTGCTCCCTTTTTGTCGAGGCGTGCGGTCTATGCTTGCTACCGCTAGAAGGTAGGTGCAGCATGAGCAAGCCATCATAATCATAATCATAATCATCATCATCATCATCATCATAATCATCATCATCATCATCATCATCATCATCATCATCATCATCATCATCATCATCATCATCATCATCATCATCATCATCATCATCATCATCATCATCATCATCATCATCATCATCATCATCATCATGAGGGCAGTCTGACCTCAGCTTGGCCAGGCGGGAAATGATCCAAATCTATCTGAGTCTCGAATTTCTGCTGCCGAATTGAAGTGAAACTTTCTGAGCTTCCTGCTATCCCTTCTTGTTTCTTCGGCTGCTGCCACCTGATTGATTGCAGTGGACTCGAGGCTTGCATCCCAAAGCTTATAATAATCCCAATATGCTGCGGTACGAGAGGCCTGAGCTGTTCTCTCTCACGCAATTTTAAAATGATCGATACGGAAGCTCTGGAACTTACCCGGTATAACCCAGGGTATTCCAAAAATCTATGAGGGGAATTTTCAGGGGCACCTAGGGAATACCTAGCTTAACTTAGGGAATCACAAGAACAATCATATGAACAATCATATTCAAGAACATTGAATACTCAGCAACACGAATAACTCCCAGGATATACACTCAAAGAACTCCCATCAACCCACCCAGTCAACAGGGGAATCCCCTATCAATAATTCCTATGGGAATCCGCAGTCAATAATCATCTAGGAATTCCCAGTAAAGAATCATCAGGGGAATCCCCAGTCAAGAATCGTCAGGGGAATCCCCAGTCAATAATTATCAGTGGAATTCACCGTCAATAATCATCAAGGGAATCCCCAGTCAAGAATCATCAAGGGAATCCCCAGTCAAGAATCATCAGGGGAATCCCCAGTCAATAATCATCAAGGGAACCCCCAGTCAATAATCATCCAGGAAATCCCCAGTCAAGAATCTTCAAGGGAATCCCCAGTCAAGAATCATCAAGGGAATTAATTCCCAGTCAAGAATCATCAAGGGAATTAATTCCCAGTTAAGAATCATCAAGGGAACCCCCGCTCAAAAATCGCCCGGGAATTCCCTAGAAGGCTAAGAATCCACAATTCATGGATTCCCTAGGAATCCCTAACATTCACTCTGAAAATTCCGGGAATCCCAGTGTACAACTCTTCAATTCACCGCAGCCTTCGCCCGCCTCGGCCAGCCGCTCCGCCGGCACCGCTCAGCCGGCAGCGTGGCAGCCGCAGCTGCGTCAGCTGTCACCATCCAGCCGGCATCACCCGAGGCTGCCTCAGGCAGCAATGCCGCCGCGCAGAAGCAGAAGACTGCGGCCGTCTGCCGACCCAGGTCCGCCCTTGACTGCGGAGGCGGCGAGTGCTGCGGATTCGGCAGGTCGGACTCGTACCAGCGGCTGGAGGTGCTCGGCGAGGGCAGCTACGCCACCGTCTTTAAAGGCGTGTCTCGGTGGGTGCCCGCTGAAAGCTTTGCCTTGGCTGGTGACTGGGGCGGCACAAGCCCCACTGACCATAATATTTTAGCTTCATTTTAGCGCCGCAGGCGTGGATTTTCCAGGAAACGTGACTCCTCCCCTTATTTCCACGGGATGGGGCAGATGACCCCTTGACCTCTCTTGTATGATTCGCCATCCAAGAGTGGCCGCGCCGCCGACTCGAACTCGGGAGCTTTGTAATGTGTTAGCGATAATTGTGATCTGCACTCCCATCTGCATTCAAGAGTGAACAACTCGATCGTGGCTCTGAAAGACATTCGACTGCAACGCGAGGAGGGCGCTCCGTTCACTGCCATCAGGGAAGGTGAGAAAAAACAGGCAAAACGCGCCGCATTTGCTACTTGCTAGAGCCTGCCTCAAGTAGTGTCTCAGTAACTATGGGGATTTTTTTATTCCAGCCTCCCTGCTGAAAGGCTTAAAGCACGCAAACATAGTCACACTGCACGACATCATACACACGGAGATGAATTTGACCTTCGTGTTCGAATACGTGGTGAGTGGGTTTAATAACTCTATCGCCCTGTTGACGATCTCAAATTAATGCAAGCAGCAGCACAACACAACCCCGACTGTACGAATGCAGCCGCAGGACCTCAGCAAATACCTGGAGAAGCACTCCGGAGGGCTCAGGGCCCACAACGCAAAGGTACGGCCTAACTGACTATCATTTTATAATAGACAAAAATAGACATAGGACTGATCTAGTGTCTGTATAATCCAAGCTAGCGACACAGCTACTCGTATCAGGGACCTGCTGCATCTATAGACACACTCAGGGACCTGCTGCATCTATAGACACACCCAGGGACCTGCTGCATCTATAGACACACCCAGGGACCTGCTGCATCTATAGACACACCCAGGGACCTGCTGCATCTATAGACACACCCAGGGACCTGCTGCATCTATAGACACACCCAGGGACCTGCTGCATCTATAGACACACCCAGGGACCTGCTGCATCTATAGACACACCCAGGGACCTGCTGCATCTATAGACACACCCAGGGACCTGCTGCATCTATAGACACACCCAGGGACCTGCTGCATCTATTGAACCATCTAGTGATACTAGTGATATACTGCATCTATTTGACACATCTAAATCCAAATCAATCTACAAAATCTGATGACCTCCCGCCCAGCTATTTTTATTCCAACTGCTCCGAGGCCTCGAGTTCTGCCACCGCAGGCGCATACTGCACCGGGATTTGAAGCCGCAAAATCTCCTCATCTCGGCTATCGGGGAGCTCAAGCTGGCCGACTTCGGCCTGGCCAGGGCTCAGACGGTGCCGAGCCGCAGCTACAGCTCCGAGATCGTCACGCTGTGGTATCGTCCGCCCGAGGTGCTGCTGGGTGGCACTCGATACTCCGCCTCGCTGGACATGTGGGCCGTCGGCTGCATCCACGCCGAGATGCTGTCCGGGGCCGCTCTGTTCCCGGGGGCGCACAGCGCCGAGGACCAGCTGGAGGAGATCTTCAGGGTGAGGCGCTGCGATGACGGAGGCTGGTTGTATGGCTGACCCGGCCTGACCCGGCCTGACCCGGCCTGACCCGGCCTGACCCGGCCTGACCCGGCCTGACCCGGCCTGACCCGGCCTGACCCGGCCTGACCCGGCCTGACCCGGCCTGACCCGGCCTGACCCGGCCTGACCCGGCCTGACCCGGCCTGACCCGGCCTGACCCGGCCTGACCCGGCCTGACCCGGCCTGACCCGGCCTGACCCGGCCTGACCCGGCCTGACCCGGCCTGACCCGGCCTGACCCGGCCTGACCCGGCCTGACCCGGCCTGACCCGGCCTGACCCGGCCTGACCCGGCCTGACCCGGCCTGACCCGGCCTGACCCGGCCTGACCCGGCCTGACCCGGCCTGACCCGGCCTGACCCGGCCTGACCCGGCCTGACCCGGCCTGACCCGGCCTGACCCGGCCTGACCCGGCCTGACCCGGCCTGACCCGGCCTGACCCGGCCTGACCCGGCCTGACCCGGCCTGACCCGGCCTGACCCGGCCTGACCCGGCCTGACCCGGCCTGACCCGGCCTGACCCGGCCTGACCCGGCCTGACCCGGCCTGACCCGGCCTGACCCGGCCTGACCCGGCCTGACCCGGCCTGACCCGGCCTGACCCTCATTTGGTCTCATCGATTAGAACTTGGACCTAAGAGAGAAAGTACTTGGACTTGTCTTAACCGGACTTGACCCCTGATACGCAGGTGACGGGCCGGCCGGAGCAGTCCGCCCCGGACGCCCGGGTGGCCCACCGCCTGCGGCAGTCGGCACCGCGGCTTCAATCCGTGGCGCATGCCGAGGCCCTGGCGCTGGCCTGCCTGCAGCTGCGGCCGCAGAGGCGGCTGACGGCGGCGGCCGCGCTTCGACACGCCTTCTTTCATAGCCTGCCGGCAGAGCTGGTGTGCCTGGACCCCGGTGAGCACTGGGCACTGCTCTCTTGATTTCACCGCGACAAGGACCGCTGGTAGTCAATAAGCACTACAAAGTTAAAGAAAGTTTAATTGAAGGCTAGAATTTTCCGAAAAGGGCATTGCCGAGACGGGAGCTCATTGTTTTGCTGTACATTTTTAAGTAGCGGCTGAGGTGCATAGTTAGAGGTGTTACATAGTTACAGGCGGGCTGAGACTGACTGAGCACAGCATGATGGAGTCTGAGGGGAAGGAGACAGGCGGGTTGAGACTGACTGAGCACAGCTTGATGGCGAGTCTGAGGGGAAGGAAACATGCAAAATTTCTCGCTTTTGCCAGAGCTTAGCAGTCTTTCCCGTGCTCTTGTTCCAGCTAAAGCTTGCGCTTGTGCCTCTGCACTACTGCGACTTAAGTACACAGACACACTTGTGCCTCTGCACTACTGTGACAAAAGTACACAGACACGCCTGTGCCTCTGCACTACTGTGACTAAAGTACACAGACACACTTGTGCCTCTGCACTACTGTGACAAAAGTACGCAGACACGCTTGTGCCTCTGCACTACTGTGACAAAAGTACGCAGACACGCCTGTGCCTCTGCACTACTGTGACAAAAGTACACAGACACACTTGTGCCTCTGCACTACTGTGACAAAAGTACACAGACACGCCTGTGCCTTTGCACTACTGTGACAAAAGTACGCAGACACGCTTGTGCCTCTGCACTACTGTGACAAAAGTACGCAGACACGCTTGTGCCTCTGCACTACTCTGACAAAAGTACGCAGACACGCCTGTGCCTCTGCACTACTGTGACAAAAGTACGCAGACACGCCTGTGCCTCTGCACTACTCTGACAAAAGTACACAGACACGCCTGTGCCTCTGCATTACTGTGACAAAAGTACACAGACACGCTTGTGCCTCTGTACTACTGTGACAAAAGTACACAGACACGCTTGTGCCTCTGCACTACTGTGACAAAAGTACGCAGACACGCTTGTGCCTCTGCACTACTCTGACAAAAGTACGCAGACACGCTTGTGCCTCTGCACTACTGTGACAAAAGTACACAGACACGCCTGTGCCTCTGCATTACTGTGACAAAAGTACACAGACACGCTTGTGCCTCTGTACTACTGTGACAAAAGTACACAGACACGCTTGTGCCTCTGCACTACTGTGACAAAAGTACGCAGACACGCCTGTGCCTCTGCACTACTCTGACAAAAGTACACAGACACGCTTGTGCCTCTGCACTACTGTGACAAAAGTACACAGACACGCTTGTGCCTCTGCACTACTGTGACAAAAGTACGCAGACACGCTTTTGCCGGTGCGTGCAAAAAATCCGCAGCAAAAAACTTTATCAGATCTCAAATTCATCTCACAAGAGAAACAATGTTTCTGTCTCTCATTTTCAACCTCGTCAGCGGCGTCCATATTCTCCGTGCCCGGAGTCCGCCTGCTGCCCGAGCTGCACCGGGTGACCCTGAAGCTGCAGTAACGGAGGCCTCAGCAACTAGCTGCCTGCCTTGACGAGCTTGCAGTTCGACATTGATAATTCATCGGTGACTCGGGAAACATCGGGGAAAGTAAAGAAATCAATAAATTACTTTCAAGTCGGAGAGAGCGCTTTTACTTGTCCGTTTTTATGATTGCTATAACAACTGCTTTCCCACTCACTGGCACAACGAGTCACCTTTCACCTTTGTAAAGTATAAAATACACATGTCGGATCGTACAAAAGACCACCTTTTGTACTGTCGTTGAAGTCCTAATCTTGGGAAAGAGCTTGGCATCGAGAAAGTGCTTTTTTCTCTATCGAGCTGCACCGCCCTGCAGCAGCTGGGGGCAGTGCGATAAACTTGAAAATGCGACAAGAAAATTCTGTTGAATTCTTTGAAACTTGGCACTTCAGAGAGCAGCAAGAAAAATGCTGCAACAAAATTTGCTGCTTCTGGTTGCAGTTTTCATTGTTTACTTATTTAGCTATGAAGCCTCAGCCATTGACCAAAGACCGCTGAGGGTTGTTCGAGGTCCGCCAGTGGTGGAGCGAGTTGGCAGCGATTATTGCGGTGCCTGTTGCGTGTGACAGGATTGCTTTTAGTGTGACCATCTGTATGACAATCGGACTGGTTGTTGGAGTGACCATCTGTGTGACAGTCGGACTGGTTGTTGCAGTGACCATCTGTGTGACAGTCGGACTGGTTGTTGGAGTGACCATCTGTGTGACAGTCGGACTGGTTGTTGGAGTGACCATCTGTGTGACAGTCGGAATTGTTGTTGGAGTAACCATCTGTGTGACAGTCGGACTGGTTGTTGGAGTAACCATCTGTGTGACAGTCGGACTGGTTGTTGGAGTGACCATCTGTGTGACAGTCGGAATTGTTGTTGGAGTAACCATCTGTGTGACAGTCGGACTGGTTGTTGGAGTGACCATCTGTGTGACAGTCGGACTGGTTGTTGGAGTAACCATCTGTGTGACAGTCGGAATTGTTGTTGGAGCGACCATCTGTGTGACAGTCGGAATTGTTGTTGGAGTGACCATCTGTGTGACAGTCGGAATTGTTGTTGGAGCGACCATCTGTGTGACAGTCGGAATTGTTGTTGGAGTAACCATCTGTGTGACAGTCGGATTTGTTGCTGGAGTGACCATCTGTGTGACAGTCGGAATTGTTGTTGGAGTGACCATCTGTGTGACAGTCGGACTGGCCTTTTTTATTGACAAAAATTTTCAAGTTTGAGTTAAACTTGAGGGACACTTTATAAGGCAGCCAAAACAGCATTGTTAGAATTAGCCCCGACGGTAAGGGGGTAGGGCCCGCCCTCAGCCCGACTGGTGTCGCCTGCTCGGCTTGATGGCCACAGTCTCTCTTAGCCTAGCTTAGAAACCTAGTGTACATTAGTACACTCCCAACCTGGATCCTAATTCATTCCTAGTGGTGTAAGAGCCTGTTCAATGGCTGAGGCGCCTTATTACTTATTTAGTTTTGAAGCGAGCAACACAACTAAGGTACTAAAATCGAGTTCATCAAGAACAGTTACTTCAGCTGTAAGTCAGTCGCTCAGGTGCAGCGCACTTCCTCATCGAACGGCGAAGCTGCGGTATGGCGTCAGGCTCTGCCGCAGCCTCAGTAGCAACGCCGTCAGCAAAAACTTCGGATGCGCCCTTCGGCACCGCATCGCACTGCGGCACCGCTGCCGCTGGTACCGCTGGCTCGGTCGGAAGCTGACTGACCGCGGCCGGCTTGCGCACCTGGTCCACGTGCCTGTGTGCGTCTCTGCCGTCATCGAACCGGCACGTGAAGTCGGCCGCACCAGAACTGTCCGTGACTGTCGCCGGTCTCCAGCGTCCGTCTCTCGCGAAGTCTCGCGCCAGCACCGAGTCGCCGACATTAATGCGGCGGTCGTGCGCGTGGGCATCGTGCTGCTCCTTCTGCAGTGCCTGCTGGACGGCCACCCGGGCGGGCAGGTCAGGGCGGACTCGGTCGAGCAACGATTTCAGCCTCCGCCCCATCAGCAGCTCGCAGGGAGCCGTCCCGGTAGTCGCATGCGGCGTGACTCGGTACGTCAGGAGGAACCGGGAGACTCGCTCCTCCAGAGAGCCGCTTCGCTGCTTGGCCAGCGCACGCTTCAGAGTCTGAACTGCTCGCTCTGCTTGGCCGTTGGACGCCGGGTGGTACGGAGCCGTGCGCACGTGCCGGATGCCGTTCTTGCTCAGGAATGTCTCCATCTCCGCGCTGACCAGGTTCGGACCGTTGTCGGAGACGATCACGTCCGGCAGACCGTGAGTTGCAAAGCTCGACCGCAGCTTCTCGATAGTCGCAGTCGACGACGTCGAAGACATCACATGCACGTCCATCCACTTGGAGTGAGCGTCCACGACAACCAGCAACATCCGGCCCTGGACTGGCCCGGCGTAGTCAATGTGCAGGCGCGACCACGGCTTGTCCGGCCACGCCCACGGCTGCAGTGGAAACGGACCTGGCGACTTCTGCATCTCCTGGCACTCGGTGCACGCGGCGACCAGCCGCTCGATCGCCTCGTCCAGCTTAGGCCACCAGAAAACGCTTCGAGCCAGCGCCTTCATTCTCGTGGCGCCCTGGTGCCCCTGGTGCAGGCAGTGCAGCAGCGCCTCTCGACCGGCCTCGGGAACTACGACTCGGCAGCCCCAGAGCAGACAGCCGTCTTGGGTGCTCAGCTGGTCGGCTCGCGTGCAGTACGGCTGCAGCTCAGGCGGCGGCCGCTCTGGCCAGCAGCCGGTCTCAGTGAAACGCAGAACTCGGGACAAGTCCGGGTCTGTCCGAGTCCACGTCCGGATGTGCCGAGCCGTCACCGGTCCCTCGTCCAGGAAGTCCATGAGTAGGACGACTTCAGCTGGAGTTGGCGCTTCCTTCGGCTTCTCCGGCAGCGGCAGCCGACTCAGCGCATCGGCTCGAAGCAGCGACTTGCCCGCTCGGTGGACCATGGAGTACTGGTAGCCGGCCAGGAGCAGCGCCCACCGCTGGATTCTGCCAGAAGCCAGTGCTGGTATCGGCTTGGACTGGTGCAGCAGACCGAGCAGCGGCTTGTGGTCGCTCACCAGCTTGAAGTCTCGCCCGAACAGGTACATGTGAAATTTCTTAACTCCGTAAATGACCGCGAGCGCCTCCTTCTCGAGCTGGGAGTATCGGGTCTCTGCTTCATGTAGCGTGCGAGAGGCGAAGGCGATCGGCCTATCGACTCCGTCGATTCGGTGGCTGATGACGGCGCCGATGCCATAAGGCGAGGCGTCGCACTCGAGCACCAGCGGCTTCTGACGGTCGAAATGCGCAAGCACCGGTGCCTGGCTGAGTAGCGACTTGCACCTGCGAAACGCCTCGTCCTGCACAGCGTCCCATCGCCAGGGGGCGCCCTTGTTCAGCAGCTGGTTCAGCGGCGCCAGTTCGGTTGACAGATTGGGCATGAACTTGCCGTAATAATTTACCAGCCCGAGGAAGCTGCGCAGCTGCGTCTGGTCGCGGGGCGGTGGCGCGTCCTGGATCGCCCGCACCTTGTCCTGGAGAGGGTGCAGCCCTTCGGCGTCGATTCGGTGCCCGAGGTAGCTGATGCTCTGCTGCATAAAGCTGCACTTACTCAGGCCGCACCGGAGGCCGCTCTGCTGCAGTCGCCGAAGGACCTGCTCCAGCGTCTTCAGGTGGCTGTCATCATCCACGCCGGTAACCAGCAGGTCGTCAACAAAGCAGGTGACGTGGGGAATGCCCTGCAGGAGGCAGTCCATCTGGCGCTGGAAAATGCCGACAGCGGGAGCAACTCCGAACGGCAGTCTCGTGTACCGCAGCAGCCCCTTGCTGGTGTTGATGGTGCAGAGTTCTTGCGAGGCTTCGTCCAGAGGCAGTTGCGAGTACGCTTGCGACAAGTCAAGCTTAGTGAATTTCTTTCCGCCGGCCAGTTTCGCGAAGAGCTCCTCGATTCTCGGCACCGGGTACGTGTCGGGCTCGACGTCGAGGTTCACCGTTTGTTTAAAATCAGCGCATATGCGGACCGAGCCATCTGTCTTTAAAACGGGTACGATCGGAGACGCGTAGTCCGAGCTGCTCACCGGCTTCAGCACTCCCTGTTCGATCTCTTTTTCGAGTTGCGCCTCGACCTTCTCCTTCAGCGCAAGCGGGACGTTCCTGGCTTTGAAAAACCTCGGCCGCGCTGAGGCTTTCAGCTGCAGCCGAACCGCGGGCCCCGAGTACCGACCAAGGCCCGGCTCGAAGACTTCGGCGTACTTGTCCAGCAGGCTCTTGAGTCCTGGTTGCCCTGACGGATGCTGTTGCACCTGCTTGATGTCTCGCCAGTCCAGCGGAAGTTCGGCCAGCCAGTCGCGGCCAACCAGATTCGAGCCGGCACCATCGATCACGAGCAGCGGCAGCACCTTGCTGGCGATCTCGGTCTGCGCGCGAACTCGAAGTTGGCCGAGAACGGGCACCAGCTCTCCGGAGTACGTCCGCAGCTGCGTGTTGACTCGCTCGAGTCTGGGACGCCCTCGTAGTACTTCGTTGTAGGTCTTCGCAGAGATGAGTGACACAGACGCCCCAGTATCGACCTCCATGCAGACTGGCGTGCCGTCGATGTCGATGGTGGTCTTAATTGGCGGAATCTTGCCGCCTACGGCGGCGGCCATCACGTGCAGCGAGAAAGCCTCCTCATCTGCCTCCTCCGCCTGCAGCTCTTGGACGGTCGAGTCGACGCGACGATTAGAAGCTCGCTGCGGCCCGCCGATCTCTCGTCCCGCTGAGCAGGCGGCGCTGCCTTGCACGCAGCAGCGATGTGACCGGTTTTCGAGCATGCGTAGCACTTACTATTGATGAACGGGCACTTTGCAGCCAGGTGGCGCTGGGACAGGCATCGATAGCAACGCTTCGCTGGCGGCCCGCTGGCCGCCTCCCGCCGGGCAGAATGGTGAAGAGCGTGCACCATGTCAGAGCCGGCACCTTTAGCCACCAGCAGGTTGCCTTGAGCGGCCGACTCGTGGGCCTGCGCCAGCGACAGCGCCGTGTCCAGTGAGAGCTCCTTCTCTGTGAAGAGCCTCCGCTGAATGGAATCATCACTGATCCCCAGGACCAGTCGGTCCCTGAGCATGCTGCTGAGGCCAACGCCGAAATTGCAGTCCCGAGCTAGCTTACGCAGCTCAGCCAGGAACTCTGCCACCGACTCGCCTGCCTGACGGCTTCTGCTGTAGAACCTGAATCGCCGTACAATCTCTGGTGGGGTTGGATCAAAATGCTCCTTTAGCTTAGCACAGATGGCGTCGTAGGTCGTGTCCTTCGGCAGAGCCGGTGACAGCAGGTTTGATATCAGCTGGTAGGTGTCCCTGCCACAGATGCTCAGCAGCACGGCTCGTCTCTTTTCATTGCTGATTTCATTTGCTGTGAAAAACTGTTCTAAGCTCTCCTGGTACTGCTGCCAGGTCTCAGTGCCCTCTTCAAAGGGTCCTATTGAGCCTATAAGACTCATTCCTCGTCGCCACTTTAGCAGAGTCAACTATTGCAATATTTGGCGGACGATAACAAAAACACGAGGGCTCAAAAGCCAGAATCAGTCGATATATATATTTTAATATTAGGCATGCACAAAGTACGTGCGTACATTACAATCGATAAATTAAAAGGCAACTTGAGCGTGCCCCCAACCCCCCCAGCGCAGGCCAACCCCAAAACCGCAAATGCAAACTCTCAATATCAAGTCATCACATTTAGTTAGTTAGTTAGTTAGCATTTTTAGAATTAGCACCTAAAAATGAAGCTTAATCTCCATAATATTAATTACGAACTCTGACTGGTTGTTGAGGGTGTGACACCTGAGGATGCCTTTCACAAAGCTATTTAACCAGCCGCGACTGCACCCCAACAGCGGACATTGCCAAAGGTGTTTGGATGACGTAGCCGATGACTTCCAAAGGCGAGCGACAAGCCGCGGTGACCGCGTCGGTAGACAGAGGCGCCTGCGGTATTGAAAGCCTGATGTAATATGAACAGACTGAGCACTCTTGCTTCAAAGAGACAGGTTTTCGTCTTCAAAAAGGAATGAAGCAGGACAACAGGGTTACTTTTCATACATTTACGCTCGCATTCTTCAATAAAAACCATCTCGACTATGACTTTGCGACTATGACTTTGACTTGGTCCAAGTTTATTGTCAGCAATGTTTGAGAAAGCAATGTTTATTTTAATTTGATGTACACATAATTAAACTTTCTTTTTTGCAACGTCTGTATTTGATTACTCAAGCTTTTGAGGGTTTTGTTACGAGCAAAAAGCAAGTAATTGTAGTTTTTCTACAAGTTAGTTTATATACTTACAAAATTTATTTACATGTAGATATATACCCACTGCTCAGCAAGATGTTAAAGTTTCCTCCCCAGAAACCAGTGGGGGTCAAATTTTCTCAGATCCCAGCCCCAAGTGACGCAACTCTCGCCACGCTAGCGGTTCTCATTTCAATTGTGGGAAATGCAATTAGGCTGGTGAGTAGAGAGTGGAGCGGGATGGCTAGAGTTGGATTAAAGCTGCCACTTGTTGACCACTGGTTTCGGGGTGGTAACTTTAACGTCTTGCTGGGTGTATAGTTGTCGTGAGGAAAGAACTATGAAAAACTGGGACGAGCCATGCAGTTTCCTAAGCGTTCTGCGATTCCTGGGGAGGGGGTGATCATGATCCTGTCCTTGAATGTACGCGGTCGTTTATTGCCGGGCGCAGATGCGTCGGAATCCTCATCGGACGACTCGTCATAGAACATACGCTGAGTCAGTCAAACTTGGGCCAAAGACTTTGACAGCTTGTAAGTTTTAAGTAAGCTCGCGGGGTCAGAGTTTACTACGCAACTTGTCACTCGCGAATAGCAGAAAAAACTTGTCAAGTTATACATTCTATGCAACAAACCACTTGTAACGGGACTTTTAACTTGTAACTTGTCACTTGTCACTTGTAAAATGCTTGTCGTTTGTAAAGCGTCTATGCAACGGACTTCACGGTTTACTTGTAATTTGTCAACTTGTCACTTGTAAACTTCGATTTGTCGATTCTATGCAACACCCCCTGGGGGGGGGGGTTAGAAAGCTGGGACCCTGAGACGAGAGCCAATGAGATTTCAGCTAGAGAGCCCACAGCCAAGCCCCAAACCCCACCAGGAATATCGATCCGCTTTTTCTCGCCCTTTATGGTCCCACCAGCAGGCCATAGACAATAAAGCCGGTTGCTGCACGAAGAATACGGGGCTCTCTGTGATTTGTTTGTTAAACTAAGAGAAAATTTAATAGCCAGTTAGAGTGAGGGGCGTATAGCTGGAAGTCCGCACCGTACTTGCTGGAAAGTAAGGAAGAAGGGAGCTCAGTGTCAGTGCCGCATCTAAACCAAAGAAAATTTTATTCGACGATTTTGCTGAATCAAGTAAGTTTCACTTTGGGATTGTCGGGATTTTTAATGATTTTACAACCATTTGGCAGCGACAGAAAGTGAGATATTGACGAATATGCATACCGGTAGAAGCAATATATGGTTACTTTTTGGGCAATCCTTACGTACCCCCCGCCCGTAAATTCCAAAAATGAATTTTCCCACTAAAATGATTTTTCAAGTAAGTTTAAGGTATAATCTTTCATCCTGAAAAAATAAGTTTATTTTAAAGTAAATTTGTTTAAACATAATACCATTTTATTTTGATTTTCGTACGGTAATCACTGTACTTTCACTGTACTTTTAATTGTTGACAAGCCAATCGTGTCTGATTGACCGGGCTTAGTGCCTTGAATAAACTTTATATATTAATTATTCAAACAAATTTACTTAAAACCAGCTTTTTTACTTTATCGTGAAAGATAGTAAGATAAATTTACTTGAAAAACAATTTTTAGTTTAAAAATTGCGTTTTTGGAATTTACGGGAGTTACGGTCGAAGGATCGCCACTTTTTGTTTTAGTAATTCACTACTTAAGCAAAGTTTGGTTGCAGGAAACTTTAAAAAATCGACATCATAAGTGTGCTATGATTCAGTCATTCGTGACCGAGCCAACTGTTTTATGTTTCTATGGTGTATGCACAGGCTTTGCGTAACCAAATACAGAAATCATCTGTGCACATAAATGACGTGTCAGTTATTACTAGTATAGAGCAATTGATAGAAAATCAAACAGGCAAGTCTAAGTAACAATTTTGAGCTTCGTCATTCAAGTCTGACCTCCCGCATTCTATACTTACTTATTAATTTGAATTCGTGCTAACACCTCAATTTTAGTATGGTCGGTGCGAGTAAGTGTCCTACAACAAAACCTACGACAAAGTTGCTTTCCAGAGCGAATTATTTCTGGTTTCGTTTAATTCCCCAAGTTTCAGCCATTAGGCCCTGTGAAAAAACTGAGCGAATGCTCCAACTGTTCTATAAGTTCTATCATTAGTTGTTTCCCTTCTAGAATATTCTCGCTCATTACAGTATTGTCTACGACGAAAGTTGTCTCCCCTTATCATCTAAGTCTAATGTTAATACTTATTTACTAATAAACGTTATCTCTCTTATAAACCATAGATTTTATGCCTTCCGGTAGTATATTCAGAGATGCAGGATGGTATAGGACACAATAATCTATGTGTTTTCAGGGATTATATTTGTCTGTTTATATCTTCGTTGTCAGTTGGTTGTGCCCATAGTCATTAAACATTCAATATGATAAAACTTGAACGGTAACAATTTGTAACTGGTAAGCACAGTTATCGTCAGAACAAAAGTAGAATAATACTTATTGTCCCATGACTGAGCGTGCGTTTTTGGTCCAAAAAGCGTGCATTAATCTTACAGTCTATGGCCCAACCCTATGCGGCGTAGCAAAAAAAGCGTGCAGATAATGAAAAAAGCGTGCAGATAATGAAAAAGCGTGCAGATAAAAGCGTACAGCGCCACAAAAACAGCAGTTTGCAAGCAACGTTTATTAAAACAAAGGGGAAAAACACAGCAGAATTTAACACCGATGCACAGAAACAAAAAATCAGCAGTAAAACAGATGACAGCAGAAAGGTCGACGAAGATCTTAGATGCGTCCAAACGTGCAGCCGGTGACGGGACCACTGAAATTAAATACAACCTGCGGTACAGGCCCAGTAGTATTGGTGGTTGGGGGCTCCGCGATCACACGAGCAGCAGGATCGTCCGTATTCGCCACGGCCCGTCGCGGGACCTTGCACGGAAGCGCCGAAACCTCCTTATCGACGCAGGCCACCTGGTTCGCGTGCATCGCCGTGTTCAACGGCGAGCACATGTCCTGCATCTCGCCAACGCGGCGTGACCCGAATCGAAGGTACCGACAGAGGCCGTGGCCTTGTGCCCCGTGACCTTGCAAATGTCGGATACTGAATGGCCGGCCACGGAGAGCTCCTTGATGACGGTGGACCGAACGCAGTGCGCAGTGTAGCGCCGGCTCAAGCTGGCTGCCACGCAAATGCGTGGGAAGAGCTCGGCAAAGCCATTAACGCCAATAGGCTGCTTGGGCGAAAACCACGTCCCCTTCTCGAAACCACTAACCTTCGGCTTCAGGAAGAACGCCACGTCATCGGACGCCTTTTCGCCACAAGATGAAGAGCTAGGAATTGACGCACTTCTCTTCAGGAGGTAAAGTCGGAGGCACTCGACCGGGCACTTCACAGGAGACTCGGTCATCACAGCCTCCTTGACATTGTCGCTAGCGGCACGGCCCAAGTCCCTGGCGACATTCTTCACCCGCTTCTCTCGAAGCCGAACGATCTCGCGACCGTCGGGGGCCTTGTCGAACTCGAAGCTGTCCACCCGCAAATCCCTCAACCACTCTCGACCACGGGTGCCGAAGTAGAAGACGACGTTGTAGTACGTCTCAAGCAGAAGGCGAGTGGGAGTGCTCCGTTCGAAGTAGTCACCCAGTTTCTGTAGGTCCGATGGCTCCATGGCCTGGAAGTGGTCCACGCGGCCACCGCGGGCAAAGAAAAGACGCCCACCGGCCTTCAGCATTTGATTTGCAGAGTAGAACCGACCATCGGAAATGATGTTGATGCCCCGGTTCTTCATCAGGTAGCGGAACAAGGCAGCGCGAATGCACACGAGGCTGCTAGGAGCATACGGCTGGCCATCAGTCTTGCGAAGAGTGCCGTAAAAGTAGCGCAGGCCAACGCTCAGCTCCTCAGGTTGCGAGGTGTCCAAATCGACGCGCAGGTGCGGATACTTGGCCAAGAAATCGCGAAATTTCGCGACGTATTGAGCCTCATGCTTCTTAGGCGATTTTACATCGGTCTCTTGCTCCAGCGCCCGGATTGATGCGTCAAGGTCGATCGAGGCCAAGTCGTCGTTCAAATCAGGGATGGAGTCGAATGGGCGGTTCAGCTCCTCGTTGTCGTCCACACTAGTTGCTTGGAGACGTAACTGCTCGTCCACAAGCTTCTCAACGTCGGCCCACTCCAAATGGTGGGAGATCTCACCGGCCGTCATGCCGCTTCTCATGCCGTTAGGAAATAATGAATCCATATGGGGCCAAACTCACGATCAGAAGCTTGTGCATAGCAAGAAATTGTCTATGGTCACTAAAAAATGTCTATGGTAGGAACCCTAGCTGCAGGAACAAAAAGCGTGCAGATAATAAAGTACAGTGCTGTGACGAAGAATTTTTTCAACGCACGCTCAGTCATGGGACAATATGCCCGATATACTTTCGAGTGCGATAATAGTCTATGGCACTCGTGCGCTTCGCGCACTCGAGCCAAGACTATTATCGCACGAGTAAGCCTAGTAGTAATCTTACATTATCATATAGACTATCGTTTTTAATGCATTTTTTAATAAAGCTGTTAAGTCACGATAAATTGCCATAGATTATGAGCGAGAAATTCACTGTTTTTATTAATTTAAGCAACAAGAACTTTAACAGGAAACAGATCGAGGATATAGCAAAGCAAACGAATACCAAAGTATTTAATTTTCGACAGTTAAGACTTATAAGTACGAGCTATATATTCTTTGTTAGAAGTTGAACGTGCACCCATCGAAGAGGCAGTTGGCAAACATCGGCTGTTGCACACTTCGCATGTCAACTTGAGCTTGCTGCGTGACTGTTGCACTAGTGGTTGCACTCTGCATGGGAGTCTAACTTATTTGCTCGTAAATACTTTCTAGCCCATGTCGGCCTTCGGCCGCCATGGGTAGAAATTATTAGTCGCCTCGGTTGGTGGGGCCAAATTGTCACTAACAGCGGTAGCAACCTTCCTGAGGGTTCTGTCACGCTTGCGTGCGAGATAACGTCGAACAGCTCACATCCACAGCACCATCCTTCTTTAAAAACTCCACGAACATTTTGCCATACAGAAACATGTGTTCTCGTGTAGTGCTCGGCAGTGATTCCAGTTCGACAACATCCATCACACTGGGTAAATCAGATAGTTCTGGAAGCTCGACACTAGAAACCGCAGCGGCCTCATCAGCCGTCTCGATTTTAGACAGTTAGTCGATAAAATCTCCAAGAATTTCATCGGAACTGTGGTTCACGGCGCTCAGTTCACTCAGAAATCTAGTTCAGTAGACGAGACGCCATCTAAACTGTCGACCGGTAGATTTTTCCAGTTGATAAGAGGCATTTTTAATTCGATTTCTCTCGCTTCTTGCTTCTATTTCTTAACTTCCTAACAGACTTCATGGTAGAGCTTTTCTTTTAGAGAACTGTATTCTAAAAAATTGTCTATGGTCCCTTGACCCTGCTCACTGCCGAGCCAATATCTATGGCACGAAGACACTGGTAGATTAAGTCTATGGTTTCAGACTTGGATAATGATCAAGATCATTGATCATGATCATGATCATTAAATAATGATCATTATTTAATTCTGAAACCATATACATAATCGCATTATCATATAGACTAGCGTTTTCGGTTGATCATTATGTAACGCCGAACGAGAACGAGTAACGAGAAGACTGATGGTAAGCAGTGCTTACCATGGCCCAACTCAACTTTCTGCCGACCAGAGTAAATTAAATTCTATGGCTCAATTGGAAGTATCCGTTCTTGCCGGAAATGGTAAGCACTGCTTACCATGAGTATTCTAGGTTTTCTTGTTTTCTGACAATTATAGGCTTTGCATTCTACTTTCTTAATTGTTTCGTCAGTAACGTTCCTTTGTGCTTTGGTTCAAAAACACACATTTTGTTCGAAGTTCGAAGAGGCTTCAACAAAGTTTGAAATCGAATTTACTAATAACAGAGTTAAACAACAAAAATGAGAATGAAAAACCTGATAATATTCTGGCTGATCGAACTTACTGCGCATACAGAGCGTACGGCTCGTGCACTACAGAAACTATAACTAGTGAAACTAATATAAATTATCAAGAGTTGTGAACTAATTTGAGCTAAAGACAAGAGCCAAAAACAGTAAACAGAAAGGATGAAAACTTTAGTTTTAGCGGAACCACTAAAGCCTGCCGAAGCTGAGCCGGAACTCCTCGGTCTGGCCTCACGGTGCCCGTCAAGAACGTTGAATGGTCGATAAGGAACTGGGACAACCTGTATGATGTAAACCAGGTGTCAATTGAGGCCAGCAGTTCCGGTAAATTCAAAACATTCTGTCCCTTCATCGGACCCAGGCTCGACAAGTCGCCAAACATTCTCAACTTCAGCAGCATCGCCATCTGCAAACTCCTGTTCTTCCTCGCCGTCAGGCCCTTCTATGGTTGGAGGATTGCCACCCAGTGCTTCTTCGCCAACCTCCTCGCCAGGCTCCTCGTCTATTGTTAAGTAGGATTCGAGGCTTGCTTCACTGTCAGAGGTCATGTAGTCGATCTCAGAGGCAGAAGCCATTGTCTTTAGGATATCAGTGAGTAAATACTGTGTCAAATTTAGCGAGAAGGCTAACAAACAAGATGTTAAGAGTGTTACTGTAAGAAAGCTAGTTTTACTACAAAGGGGACTTGCTGTCTGAGCACAGATTTCTATGGTAAGCAGCGCATACCAAGCAGGCAGCAAGTGAAACTGTTTTATTTGCTAAAGCAGTAGTGCTGTTCATTTTCTTCCCGTCTAGCGCGTCAGTTTGAGCCAAGCTGGATCAGTATGCCTAGCCGGCAGGAATGGAAGTGACATGCTATGCCAGAAAATATCTATGATAAGCACTGCTGACCAAGCAGTCGGGAACAGACAAATTATGGATTCTGGTTAGGCAGGAAGAGGTTAAGCCACGCCATTAAGTAACGCTGCAGTGTCTTCGTAATCGGACCATAGACAATTTTTTAGAATACAGTTAATGGTTAATGGTTAATTGGTAATTACTTAATTAATATAATTGATTAACGCTTTTTAGTATTACCAAATATAATTGGTAATACTGTGATCATTATCCAAGTCTGAAACCATAGACTTAATCTACCATTGTGCAACGCTCAAGCGTGCAGATAATGCCTATGTCTATGGTAAAATCCTATTGGCAATCTATACAAAAAGCGTGCTGATAATAAAAAAGCGTGCAGATAATTTATGTCTAGATGGCAAAACTTTAACATGGTTTGTCGGCGTTTGTGTATATTTTAAGTAACAATTTAACGAAACAACAGTACTGCAAAGAACTGTATGAGAGGCCTGCGTCACTTTTGCAGTATTGTCCATTTTAAAGTAGATGTAGAAAAGGTACCGTCATTTTGGCGAATTAAAGGTGTACCCACTCACGTTTCCATGAAAGTTGAGTGTCAAGGTGACCTGTCGTAGCTCGGCATGGTTGCCGCTGTTGGCCACAGCGCGCTCTGCTGGCATAGACGTCTCCATTCGATTTGTGCCGCCCATGGATGAGTTAGCTCCATGCAGCGATGAATGCAGTGCGCTGCACATGGCCCGCATCTCGGATGTGCGTCGACTTCCGAATTGCAGGTACCTTTCGACTGTTTTCACCAGTTTGTGACCAGCCACTTTACAGATATCGGCATTCGAGTAACCAGCATCAGAAAACTCCTTGATGACAGTCGGACGGACAAAATGGGCCGTGTAGCGCTTACTCAAACTGGCAGCCTCCGATATCTGGGTCATCATGGTTGCTAGGGTGTTCACACCAAGCGCTTGCGAAGCGCAATACCAGTTTGAATTCTTCTTCGAGTTCGTGGATTCGATTCCATGAAGGCCAACAGCCTTTTGACGTACTGATCCGTCTGTCGTCTGGTATTGTTACTCGCGACACTGTCTTCTAGGTCTTTGATAGCTTTTTCGAGGTCTTCAACGCTGGGCACGCAGTCGAACATGTCATCCAGGTCAATATCCTCGGGCAGCAACAAAATCTCGCCATCTCCATTAGACGGTTGCTCGACCAGACGCTCGTCCATTTGCTTTTCCATAAACCGCTCCTCGGTTTGCTGTTGAAGGAGAATGTCAATCTGTGATGATGACATTCCAGAAATGGCTTCTCCAGGCAGTTTCTTGTAGTCTATATAGTAGACACGCTTAGTCGGTAGCTCCATGGTCAAGTTGTAGATCGCGTGATTTCTGGGTTCTTCTTAAACTTCAAACGCTCTTAAAAGTTATATAGATATATGTCTATCGGTGATACCCGAAAAGCGTGCAGATTGCTTTGGTTTGCATGGGTGCTTGCGCCTGTGCAAACCGGCTTTAGTGATCAGCCCGCCCCCTTTGCTGTCTCTGTGCATCTGTGTGGGGTGGGGGCTGGCCCCCACCCCCCCTCCGCCTGCTAGCCTTTTTAGGTGAGCCTCTCACCGCGTTTTCTGACTCAATTTGCGCGCAGCTCTCCGCTTGAGTT
The DNA here is from genome assembly GCA_002269645.1 of Macrostomum lignano. NCBI lineage: Eukaryota > Metazoa > Platyhelminthes > Macrostomidae > Macrostomum > Macrostomum lignano. The sequence continues at coordinate 69,291 of NIVC01003526.1, forward strand.
TTTTTTTAATTCAATTTCTGCTTTTATCTCAATTTTTTTGCTTGTAACTCGTTATACTCGTAAAATACATAGCTTGGAGGTCGCTTTTTCGCTGTGCGCCTCCCGCGCGTTGCTCGCCTTGCTCGCCAATTGTCTCTGTGTCTCTTTGTGTCGGGCTGGTCACTAAAACGGGTCTATGGCCACGAGAGAATAATTTCGCGTTCGTACAATGCGTAGCGCACGAGTGCATAGACGTTAACAGCACTCAATAGTTAGTGTCAATCCATCATTGCAACGATAACAGCTTATGCTGTTATCTTACGATATCTTACGATAGCTTACGATAACAAGACCATGGATGAAGGAATAGAAAGGATCGCTCATCTGAAAACGAGTCTATGGCCAAAACCTACTAAAAATTGGGATATTCCCCCCCATGAATTTTATTGGCTGCTGGAATTTAATAATAGTCCCCCCCTAAGTTCTTACTGGCTGAAGGTTGTACGCGGGGGGGAATTCCAAAGTCACGGATTAACGCGCATAGGGAAAGAATGCACTATTTTAAAGACATACAAGTTACATGGCCAGACATTACATTTGCGCTCTTTTGCCTGATAAACAAATTTTGCCTCTTGATAGACCAGCAGTTTGTATTTTTTGTATATACTTGACTGATTATGTAGAGGAATTGAAGGATGCAGTGATTGAAACAAATAACAATTTGTTGCAAAAATTAACGGGGGTTGTAGCCTAGTGGTCAGAGCGTCGGACTCACGACTTGAAGGTCGGGGGTTCGATTCCCGATCCCACTGGAACAATTTGTGTCCTTGAGCAAGACGCTTAACTCTGCATTGCTTCAGTTCACCCAGCTGTAAAATGGGTGCCAGCATTAGCTGGGGTAATTGAGGGTGTGTGTGGCGACCCCATCAGTCCTTAGACTTAACAGCCGTACGCAGCCTTCAGATGCGCCGCAGAATAGCTGCGACTTAGCTGTCGGTTGCACATCTGGTCCAATTGGGGCAGGTGTAATCAATTATTAAATTATTACTGCAAAAATTAAGAAACAAGACAACTAAGCATAAAGCGATTGAACTTTAAAGAAGTGAGGGGCTAGTTAGCAAAAAAGTGAGGAACTTGAGGAAAAAGCAACTTGAGGCGGGATTGAAGCTGGAAGCTGCGGCGTAGCTGGGTATTGCACTGGTATTGCGACAGGGTTAAGTTTTTTTCTTTTTCCCTTGACATAATAACCCATAACCCTTGAGATAACAACGATCATGAGTCTGGAGAAAAATATTTGTCGCACAGCACAGTATTTCGCGTTGGCGTAAACTTTGGACTAGTATTTATGCTCGATAGCCAAATGGAGAGCTGCTGGCTTGACTTAATAGGAAAGTAAAAAAAACTAACCTTGCTGCCGTCCTCATTTCTGTCACCAGTCTTAGACGAGCTGTCCTGAGCAGCGCAGTAGCGCTTGGCTATCCAGCTTTAGACGAAAACAACTTAACACAGAACAAAAACTTCTACCCCATTTGGCCGCTCCATATACCTGGTATATCTATGGTTCAATGCAACAATTCTTTGGCCCGGCCAAAGAAACATCGGTCCGGGCCAGAGAAATCAACTCAACAACAGTATATTTATTATCAGAAAGTGATGTAATAAAACAACATTAACAATGCAATATTAAAGGAAGAAATTTTTTTACGATGCTGTATTTTGTCACTTCAATCATTTAATCATTCGAAATAGATGCTCACTTTGTTTGTATCGCCACACACCTCCAGGTGCATTCTCTTCACCCTTGGTTGACCACTGCCAACGCCACCGTCCATCTCGTCTCCAGCCCCGGCCGGCTCGGTTTTTGCTGCACTATCCGGTTTCGTTTCAGCAGCTGCAGATCCAGCTAGGATGGCGCTGAAAGTTTTCTCTTGACTCATTGAGATGCCAATGTAGCGCTCTAAAGCGTTGCTACTGTGCCCGGTCACACGTGCTATGTCAGCTCGTTGCACGCCAGCCTCGTTCAGGGTGGTAGCGCAGGTCTTGCGTAGACTTTGATTAGTGTAGCGTGTACCATTACCAGGCGAAACATCGTTCACTAAAGTCTTGACAGTGTCAGCCAGGGTGTGCCGTCCCATTGGCGTCCGCATAAACCACTCGGCGCGGCTGTCTGGCTTCCACTGACGATTGCATGACAAGATAAACGCTTCATGGCACTCACGTGGCCGACGCGCGCAGTAGTCCGTGTACACACAGACAATGCACCTGGCATGATCTTCGGTGTGGAAAGCTCTGACAACCTTGGGTTCGCGACGAAGGCCCTTTAGGCCGCCTTGATTGGATTTCGTTCCAGCGTTGTCTCTATAAACCAAGCAGAATTCATTGTCTACCTTCTCCAGTTGGATTTGGCGGTTGTACACCAGATTACGCAGTTCGGATCCCCCGCGGAGAGCAAAGTGCTTACCGACGCACCAGATCAGAGCGCACTCACTAGCTGTTTTGGCGTATCCCGACCAAGCATGCCACTTTGCCACAGCTTGTCTTCTATGCTGGCAGGAACAGGCTCAGCTCTACGCAGTCCACTACCTCTGCCCTCTCGAGTACTCATCTTCATTGAAGCGTCCAACGCCCGTCGACTCTCAGCGAATTCCACATCCTTCCACAGGCTAAACGGTTTCTTGCAGTCGTTGACTAGGTAGTACTGCAACATACTGAAAAAGTCCTTCAACGTAGAAGCAGTGTACCGAGAGCCACTCTTTGTACGAACCTCCAGTATGAACCATTTAAGTAGATAGTTAAGGTCCGATTTGCTCATGTCGGCAAGATCGGCAAGAATCATCAGAGCAGGACCACCATTAGGTTCGGATTTTGCCCACTGTTCCTTCTTCTTGTCGTGCCAGCGTCGAAAAGCTTCCACCATCCATTGACACTTCTTCTTTGTTCCCTCCGGAATAACAGATTTAATTATTTCTTCTAGCCTCTGCTCCTCGGTAGCAAACTCCAATTCTCCATCTGTAGGAACGCCTGTAGCACTCAATAAATCGTCGATTGTCGCAAAGTCGAGTGGCATAAAGTCGATCCCGAGATCAAAATCTAAATCCATGCTTGTGATTGTTGCGTTGTTCAAATAAAGTTGCAAACTAAAGAGTAAAGAAAGATCGTGCATGGGTCTTCTCTAGGCGAGGACCTATACTAAAAAGAAGTCTTGACCATAGACACTTACAACACGACTCTGACGGACCGACCAAATGAGGCAGAAATCTATTCTTTCCGTTTCATTGATTCTTTGGTCCAAACCGCTTAGGCTTTGAACTCGATTCCAGGCCTCGGCTACGCCTCGGCCAAGAAACGAGTTCTCAGCCAAGCGGTTTGGACCAAAGAAGTAAAGAAACGGAAAGAACTTATACAGAGCTATTTGATGCATGTACGTTGGCTAGACATCTATAACTGATTTCTTCCTCTGGGCCATGACGGCTTAGGGGAAAGAAATTAGCGTTTAAAACAAGAAAAAAGGTTATCTATGTTTATTCTACTACAGCCTACATAGTATGCATGCTAATCGTGACTTTGGATTTTCCCCCTCGTACAAGCTTCAGCCAGTAAGAACTTAGGGGGGACTATTATACCTTTTCAACTTCGGATTCGTCAAAAGTGAGTTCAAATTCGTCAGCGTATGCAAAACTACGAGTATATAGCGCTCAAGGGAAAGAGACTGAGTGTCTATGGTAAATTTTTAGAGAAAGTGACTTCGAATTCGTCTAAGTAAGTGAAATTCGTCCGTGCAAATACAGCCTGATCAGAAAAAGTGTTTGCTTTGTCCATGGTAAGAAAAGAAGATTTTTATGGTAAGTTTAAGTAAGAAAGTGAGTGAAGTTCGTCTGTGGAAAAGTAACCCAATTTCTTGAAATCTTCATCTCATGCTTTGATTGTTGTCAGAGATGCCCTACATGAGAATTTCGTCTGTGGATCGCTCTAGACTCGTGCGATGTTTTCAACAAGGACGAGACTGAAGACAACTCGCAATTGAACTGGATATCAAGAGGACAACTGTTAGTGACATCATCAGGAGATATGTTGATGAGGGTAGGATTGATCTTAACGCGCGTGGAGGTGCAGTGAGACCAAAGTTTTCTGAGGAGATGCTCGGTGCCTTGACGAGGTATGTGGAAGAGAAGCCGACTGTGACCCTCAAAGAAATGCAGCAAAAGCTTGTTGCAGATTTTCCTGCTGCTCCTGCTGTGACAACGCAGGCAATCAGTCGTCGGCTTGACGGGACTTTGTGCGATACATTGGCTGTTTGTTGTCATGTAGGGCATCTCTGACAACAATCAAAGCATGAAATGTAGATTTCAAGAAATTGGGTTACTTTTCCACAGACGAACTTCACTCACTTTCTTACTTAAACTTACCATAGACACCTTCTTTTCTTACCATGGACAAAGCAAACACTTTCTGATCAGGCTGTATTTGCACTGACGAATTTCACTTACTTAGACGAATTCGAAGTCACTCTCTAAAATTTACCATAGACACTCATTCTCTTCCCCTTGAGCGCCATATAGTTTTGCATACGCTGACGAATTTGAACTCACTTTTGACGAATCCGAAGTTCAAAAGGTATATTAAATTCCAGCAGCCAATAAAATTAATGGGGGGGGAATATCCCAATTTCTTGTAGGTTTTGGCCATAGACTCGTTTTCAGATGAGCGATCCTTTCTATTCCTTCATCCATGAACAAGACACTCTTCGTTGTCGCGAATTTCAATTCTTATCTGCGAAAACAGCAGATTCGAATGCTCCTCACCTCCACGTAGGGCGAAGTGGAGCCCATTCAGAAAGAAGCGCGTCTTGGTCAACCAGTCCGGATTATCCAAACCGAGAACTCCTGATCGCCATATTTTCTCTTCGTCAGTAACACTGAGAATTCCAGCCGGCTTAGTGTTCAGTGAAGTACCAGTGAAGGCAGTTGAAAGTTTCATCGCGGCGTCTAACGAGTCTCTGAATGGCCGTAGCTCCATCGACTTAAAAAGATCTACTGTCGGCTGGACCTCTCAAATGACCGCATTAAGTTCTGCGGCTATCGATACTAATGACCCTCTAGGATAATGCTCACCATTGACCTTCCGCGCTTCGTCGATGCAACGTCCAAAAATCGTGTTGATTTCCTCACAGCTGAACTCAACGATGGGTTTCGTGCCTATCTCACTGACACGTGAGCTCACCCATTCCTGGGAAAGTCGCAGGGCCCAATTGTTCCGATTGTTGGTGCCTTTCGGACGGACAGACTTGTTCAGAGCGGCAAAACTGTCGACTACAGCAAAACGTTTGACACCTTCCATGCCGCCGTCCATCGATCCATTTTCTCCGTCCTTTTCGATTAACGGGGCCTCCAACAGCTCCATCCCGTATAGGTCTTGTAGCTGTACATCTTCTTGATATTTATCCATCTCAGCCGCCAGCCACTCATGATCTCGAATATCTCCACCAGCGCGTGACTCCACGAAATCAGCCGGTAGAATGTTCGGTTCGATGTTGCCGATAAAATCTCTAGAGTAATCCACGAGTGGGTTCAGAAGTCGCCGCATCGCAAAGCCTTTCGATATACTCTCAAATTCAAACAGGTAAATGAAAGTCAGACCCAGTCTCCTGACGCGTGGTGTGGTGACTGCGTTTCGCTTTCTGTGCAGAGTGGGGGATGGGGGGGCTGTCTCTCTCTCTCTCTCTCTCTCTCTCTCTCTCTCTCTCTCTCTCTCTCTCTCTCTCTCTCTCTCTCTCGGATTGTACTCGCGCATGTGCATACTCTGGAGCGCGAGCACGCCAGAGGTAGCGGCTGATTGGTCAGCCTAGTCAGGCTGGAAAATAAACTGGTATTTATTGAGAGAGCTAGGCTTGGCCAGCTCTAAGAAGTTTTTTTCTCTCTGCAAGCCACACAGACTTTGTTACAGTGGCGACGAGGTGACTAATGGCCACGGGCCTACTGTGTAGCATCGGTCCATTTGAACCTGAAAATGAGGACTGGCTGCAGTACAAGGAAAGAGTGGAGCAAGTTTTCATTGCAAGCGACATAGAGTCCGAAGACAAAAAGCGAGCTGTCTTCCTCAGTGTCTGTGGCAAGGAGACATTCAAGCTGATTTGCAGCCTGCTGGCCCCGAGGAAGCCATCGGAGACGAGCTACGCAGACATTTGCCAAAAACTAAAGGAGCACTGGAAGCCGGAGCCTTCTGAAATTGTGCAGCGTTTTCATTTCTATCAGCGCGTGAGGGCCAGCACCGAGTCAGTGGCGGATTTCCTGGCCAGTTTGTGGCGTCTGGCCGTGGACTGCAAGTTCGGAAACAGCTTGGAGTCGATGCTCAGGGATCGGCTGGTGCTCGGCATCCAGGACGATCGGATCCAGCGCAGACTGCTGTCGGAGCCGGAGCTGGATCTCGAGAAGGCGCTGAAGATCGCTCAAGCGGTGGAGCTGGCGGAAAAAGGCTGCACGGTCGTCAGGAGCTCACAGGAGGTGGCTGGCCTTGCGGCGGCTGCTTCAGTCGATCGAGTCGACCAGGCCAAGGCGACCGGATCCGGTCGAGCCCCACAGAAGTGTTTCCGGTGCTTGTCGACTCAACATCTGGCGGACAAGTGCTCGTTCATCAAGAAGGCATGCTTCAAGTGCGGCAAGCTCGGGCACACCGCAGCTGCTTGCCGTAGAGGCGCCGGGGCATCGGGTGCCCGCGTGGGCGCCGTGCAAGAAGCAGAAGACGAGGACTGCAGCTCCCTTAACACCGTGCCCAGCGTTGCAGCCAGGGTGCCACCCTACTTGACCAAGGTACTGATCAACGGCGTGTCCTATGGAGATAGACACGGGCGCCGCGGTGTCGCTGATCTCAGCCAAAGTCTACCAGGATCTTCTCGGAGGTATCCCTAAGCTCGGAGGGACCACGATTCGGCTGCGGAACTACGGCGGCCAACCTGTCAACGTCCTGGGACAGTTGAGCGTCACTGTGGAGATTCCAGGAAATGAAAAGAAACTGCTGCCTCTGGTGATGGTCTCAGGAAGCGGCTCCAGCTTGATCGGACGGAACTGGCTGTCTGAACTAACCATGGACTGGAGAAGCATCAAGGAGCTGCGAGAGCGAGAACTGCCTGCTCAGGGCAATCAGCAGGTGGAGCAGCTGCTGCAAAAGTACAGCGCAGTATTTTCGGACGGACTCGGTTGCTACACAGGCGAACCGCTGAAATTGCGGACGAAACCAGGTGCACAGCCCAAATTTTTCAAAGCTCGGACGGTGCCGTTCGCTTTGAAGTCCAAGATGGAGGAGCAGCTGGACCGGGAGATCGAGCAAGGCGTTCTGCAGGACTCCTACCCGCTGCCCAGAATTGAAGAATTGTTCGCAAAGCTAACAGGAGGCCAGAAATTCACCAAGCTAGACCTCAGTCAGGCGTATCAGCAGCTGCCCCTGGACTCGGAATCACAGCGTCTTTGCACCATCAACACCTCCAAAGGGTTGCTCAGGTACACCAGGTTTCCGTTCGGCATCTCACCGGCAGTCGGCATGTTTCAGAGGACAATGGACGGCTTGCTTCAAGGAAGACCGCACACGGCGGCTTTTATCGACGATCTGCTGGTGACAGGAACTGATGACGCGAAGCACCTGGAGAACCTGGAAGCTGTTTTGCAGCGCCTACAAGATGCTGGGCTGAAGTGCCGAGCTGACAAGTGCCGGTTCATGCAGGAGTCCGTGAGTTACCTGGGCCACCGAATCGACGCCGGCGGTCTCCACCCGCTGGAAAGCAAGGTCAGCGCGATCGTTGAGGCGCCAGCTCCCCAGGACGTCACCCAACTCCGCAGCTTCCTGGGCCTCATAAATTATTATGGACGATTCCTGCCGAACCTGTCCAGCTTGCTCGCTCCGCTGCACCGCCTATTGGACAAGGGCGCTGCCTGGCAATGGAACAGCCCGCAAGAGAGTGCGTTTCACCGCTGCAAGGAGCTCCTGCTGAGCTCTCAGACGCTAGTGCATTTCGACCCCGGTAAAGAGGTCATCCTGGAGTGCGACAGCTCGCCCTACGGTCTCGGCGCGGTCATCTGCCACCTAATAGATGGCGTGGAGCGGCCCATCGCGTTTGCGTCCCGCACTCTGGTCGATGCGGAGAAGAACTACTCCCAGACGGAGAAGGAGGCTTTGGCAGTTGTTTTCGGCGTCAAGCGATTCCACACCTATCTGTACGGCCGGAACTTCCAGCTGAAGAGTGACCACAAGCCGCTTCTAGGACTGCTTCACGAGAACAAGGCCATTCCGCCACTAGCATCTGCCAGGATTCAGCGCTGGGCTCTGCTGCTGTCCAGCTACTCCTATCGACTGCAATACCGCAAGGGCGCCACCCTGCTGCGGGCAGATGCACTGAGCCGGTTGCCGCTGCCGTCCAAGCCAGCGGAGGCGCCGGCGCCGGCTGAGGTGGTACTGCTGATCGACTCATTCAACGAGGGCCCAGTGACTGCGGCTCAAGTTCGCTGCTGGACACGGCGAGACCCGCTACTCGGTCGAGTGCTCAGGTTCGTGCAAGAAGGCTGGCCAGAGGATCGGCGAGGGAGCGAAGATCTGCGGCCGTTTGCGTCTCGAGCTGCGGAACTTAGCGTGGAGGACGGCTGCCTGCTGTGGGGCACCAGAGTGGTGGTGCCGGTTCAGGGACGCCTGGCGTTGCTCGAGTGTCTGAACCAAAGTCACCTAGGAGCGTCCAAGCTGAAGTCACTGGCCAGGAACTATTTTTGGTGGCCGGGAATGGACGGAGACATCGAGCGGCTCTCGCAGCACTGCCGGCAGTGCAAACTGCATCAGCACAGCCCACCTCCAGCGCCGCTGCAGCCCTGGCCCTGGCCTGACAGACCGTGGTCAAGGGTCCACATGGACTACGCTGGACCATTCGAAGGCAAGATGCTGCTGATTCTGGTCGACGCGCATTCCAAGTGGATCGAGGTGCACATCTGCCAGTCCGCGACCAGCTCCGCTACAATCGATCGGCTCCGGCGGACTTTCAGCCAGCTGGGCCTGCCGGAGGTCGTGGTGACGGACAACGAGCCCAACTTCGTGAGTCAAGAGATGGAGAGCTTCATGAGCAGCAATGGTATCCGGCATGTCAAGGTGTCGCCCTATCATCCGGCGTCCAACGGCCTGGCGGAACGCGCGGTACAAACGGTGAAGGCGGCTCTCGCAAAGGGACAGCCGGCGGCTCTGCAGACTCGGCTCGCTCGGTTCCTGCTGACCTACCGGGTGACTCCGCACAGCACGACTGGCGTTCCGCCGAGCCAGCTGATGATGGGCCGGCCTCTGCGAACACTGCTGGATCTGGTACGTCCGGACGTCTCGGCTGCGGTCACGCGACGACAGGAGGCACAGAAGCTACAACACGACAGGCGCGCCAGAGCGAGGTCCTTCGAGGAAGGCGACGACGTCGTAGTGCGGGATTTCACGGGTCAGCAGAAGTGGCTGCCGGCCAGCATCAGCCGACAAACAGCACCTTTGTCCTACGAGTGCCGGCTGCCTGATGATTGCATTGTATGCCGCCACGCCGACCATGTAGCCTCTGCAGGCGTCGAACCGCTGACCTCAGGAAGCACGGAACTGCCAATGAATGACGACCTGCGCTACGAATCGGCTGAGGCAGAAGTTCCGCCGCTGCTGCTGCCCACGCCGCCGCCGCCGCCGCCCACACAGCCACAGACCGCGCCGCCGCCGCCCACGCAGCCGCCGCTTCCTCCGACTCCTCAGGCGCGGCGTTCGCAGAGGAACCGAAAATGCCCGGACAGGTTGACGTACAAGTGAACGTTTTTTTTGACAGACCTTTTTTGTTTACAGCTTTGGGTGGTGTTCGATTTTTTTTGTTTCTGTTATTGTTGTCGTGGTGCTGGGAAGTATTTTCTTTTCTCTTTTTTGTTTCTTTTTTGTTGCTGTTTTTTTTCTTTTTTTCATCTACGTGTGGAGGGATGTGGTGACTGCGTTTCGCTTTCTGTGCAGAGTGGGGGATGGGGGGGGCTGTCTCTCTCTCTCTCTCTCTCTCTCTCTCTCTCTCTCTCGGATTGTACTCGCGCATGTGCATACTCTGGAGCGCGAGCACGCCAGAGGTAGCGGCTGATTGGTCAGCCTAGTCAGGCTGGAAAATAAACTGGTATTTATTGAGAGAGCTAGGCTTGGCCAGCTCTAAGAAGTTTTTTTCTCTCTGCAAGCCACACAGACTTTGTTACACGTGGCCTTTCAGAAACAGACATCAGTTTTGACCATAGATAATTATTTTCAGTGCTGCTTATATGTGAGGGCTCCGCCCCAACACTCCCACAGCGAGCTCAGCACCCCCTCGACCCCGATTCTTAGTCACTTGGCATTTTGACATAGACAATTGTTTTTGTATTTCGCGGGATTATATTACAACTCCGGGATATTATCCGATATAATCCGGGAGTCTAGTCTATGGTTTATACGAGATTAAACATGCCTTTTACAAATAAATACAAATAACTCCCTCAAAAGGCATGTTTAATCTGATACTTCTCGTTTCTTCTCTCACAAATTTATGCAAAATAAGTGAAGCATATATGTTTATGGTTTAAACTGCAATAACTGCCCGCAAACTCCGGGTGGTTATTAAAATTATCGGCCCGGAAAATCATTAATTTTTTATGGAAACAAAAACAAGGAACAGAGTACATGAAACATAGAGTCAAGTTCAGTTCTTTCAGATTAACAAGAGACGTCGCCATTCTTACAGATAAATCGAGCACTTTGCCCCGTTCCTCTCCAGCACAATAGTGGGCTCCCGTTGATGGTCACTCAAAACAGACGACGGTGTCGACTGAACCACTGAGGTAGTGCATTACAGACGGAACGTCACCTGTCCAATAGCGGCGCGCTTCTTCGGGATAAATTCCAAATGCGTTTCGATTTCACGCAGGCTGGAAGTCATTGCTGTTGAGAGCGAACGCTTATGATCAATGGAAATCCGCTTAGTGTAACGAACCACGCTCTCTGTCTTCTTGTGTCCGGAAACAGCCGGAATATGTTCCATCGGGAATCCTGGCTCACATAAAGTGGTGACCGTTGTCGATCGGATACAATGGTTGGTACGAGTATACTGCCGCGAGAGGCCAGCCTCAGTGGAGATGACTTTCATAAGTTCAGATAGGCTATTCTTGCCAAGGACTTCCTTCTTGCAGTACCAACCGTCGTCATTCAACTTGGCTCGTGGCTTTGGGAAGAGGCTTGAATTTTCCTCTGGCAGCTTCATAGGTAAAGTAGCACTGTCTGGACCGGACAGACGGCCTTATCACTCACTGGAAATATTCCGATCTCCTTTCTGGTGTCGACACACTTGGCTGAAACATTCTTCTCATGTTTACCCTTCATTAGATCGATGCATCCCACTTCTCCGTCACGGTACCTCACGATGATGTTCTCCTTTTTGAGAGATCTGAACCACCCTCGACCTCTGAATCCAAAATGGAAAGCGATGAGGAAGACCACCTGTTGAAGCATCTTTGGATTTGCCCTGTCGAAATAGACGTGAAGCTTCTCCAAGTCGTCCTTTTCATTTGCGCGATATCCACGCTCACCATCAACCACAGAAACTGGTTGTTTCAGAGAGAACGTTAGAGCGGCCTTGAACGTCATCTCAAAATCAACGAACTCTGGGTTACCAATAATGGGCATGCGCCGAATACCAAGTATGAACCGATGAAAGCGGCCCTCATGCAGACGAGAGTACTGCAGCTATAGGCAGAGCTATCAGCTTTTTTGACTGTTGAGAAGAAAAGCCGCAAATAGCTGGACAAATATCTCGTCGGCATTACTTCCATTTCGGTAAAGTCCTTTTTCAGCAAGAAAAGCTTTGAACCTTCCGGCGTAAAGCTCTGTCTGCTTCTCAGTCGACTGAACTGCACAGTCTTGCTCCAATCGGTCAATCTCCAGCAAGTCGGTCTCGTCTAATTCGAGGAATTCCTCCATCTCCGACAAGAACTTGTCGATGCCCTTTGAGTCTAGCATCGGAAGTCCGTCGTATTGCGAGATAGTTGAATCCCGTTAACGTCCATCGGATTGATGAATGACAAAGAGCAACTCCTCGGTTGACAGTCCAACTATGTCTTCTTGGAGTATGCCACTATAGTTAATCATGGTTTTTAAAGACTATATTTTATTGAAATAAAGAAGGCGTCTTAGTATGCTGTTCTAATCAGAGCTCGTCTTCGCTCACACTCCTAAGAATTAGGAACTGTTCTCTGGATTCTACCTTCGATGCTTCTTCGGTTGACGTGAAACTAAATGACAATTTTTCTATGTTTAGAATGTGGGGGCTTTGCCTCCACACCCCCATTTTTACCCTGCCCTTTCTCTCCCAGATTCACTGAGGCAGAAAAGTCCATGGTACAATAAAATGGATACCCATGCTTAAGGGCGTTAATAAAAAATCAGAGGGCTGAATCGAGAATTCGGTCGAGTTTGAGCAAATGCTCACTTTATTCATGCGGCCTAATGTCTGTCATGTATATTTGGTCCATAGAGTAAATAGCTAGTACTAGAGATCAGAGATTGCCTTTTCGTCCCCATTTCGCCGCTCCATGTATATCTATGGTTCAATGCAATTGTTTTTTCTTTGGCCCGGTCAAAGAAATTACCATCCAGGCCAGATAAATCAACACACAACAGCAGCAACATATATTTGAAAATAAAACTATTTAACGTTAAAAATTTAGTTGCTTCAATCCAACCGGTATTCATTCGAACCTTCGAACCAACGGTTTGTTTGTTGGATGATTGGTGTGCTAACTGGTTAGCCCTAGTTGTGGGACGATGGAGCCAGTAAGTAGTATAGAAAAAAAGGCGAGCGAAGCGAGAATTTTTTTCTATGCTGCTTACTTTTGCGAAATCGTCCCTGATAAGATGTGCAACAGATGTGACACACTAAAAATGACGTTTTTCAACTTTTAAACGCTGCGCATAAAAAACGGTACGACCGATTTACAAACGGTTTTTGCCAAAATGCGTCAAAGACCTAGGGCTAACAGATCCGCAGTGTTTGGTTGTCATGGCGACGCGTTTTGGTTGCCATGGCAACCAAAAACTGCGTTTTTTCGACATTGTCAAAAAATTTGATCTAAAAAAATAAGGATTGAGAATATGGCAGCGCTTAGCGAGTGGGCTCAGTAAACGCGGGCATTTAAACGCTACAATGATCAGAAATGGATTTTTTGATTGTACTTTAACTTTTAGGGTAAAAGTACAAAAAACGTGTTTTTTGAGGTCGAAAAATTGGCATTTTTTTCAACTTTGCCTTACCGCAGCGAAAAGGACGCGCTTTCGCGCGGCCTTTGAGCTGCCTCCTAGCCTTAAAAACACTTAAGGCTGTTTGATGCGCTAAATTTTTTTCGGCTAAAATGTACTTTTCACATGGCTGCCTATCTGCACTTTAAAAGTACAAATTTTTAGTGCACTTTTGTGAGGCCTATCTCGTCGAGATTAAAAACTTTATTTTTTAATATTTCTACACCAAATTACTCAAATGGATGTCTTCTATTCGGAAACATCGAGATTTGGCTGATTGGGCCATCAATAACCTGCCCAGGTGCCAAAGAGTGCCTAAAAACGACATTTTCGAAAAATTGGGTCACGTTTTAAAAAAGTAGTCCTCAAACTTGAAAAAGTGTTTTATGCTACAGTGTTGAGACTTTAACACGACGTGTCAAACATATGGAAATTTGTTTTCCTAAATTTTCTAAGCATTTGGACCTACCTGTGCTGAGCAGTGACCCGGAAACCAGGGAAAAAAGAGGCCGGGGGGCACTGCAGAAAATCAGACGTTGTTAAGGAAATTTTTTTAAAATGGGGCAAAGTTTTTCGAGTATGGCGTCAAATTGTAGCCTATCGGATGCCCTTTTGAATGACATAAGACACTGTGGAAAAAACCCCTGTTAACAGGTACTTTTTACCTGTTAAGTGAAAAACGGCCCATTCGGGGGTACAAACTTTGAAGTCGAAAAATAAGAATTTTTGCGCACCGATTTTTCTGCATTTTCAATATTGTTTAGTCGAATAGCTGAAGTTACACCGGTCATACGCCAATATGGCTGGAAAATTCGTATTTTTGAGAAAATTGGCTCCGAATTTTGAGAAGGCCATTTTTGGGCAAATTTTGAGCATACTTTTGCTAATAACTCTGCATTGGCAAGGCCTAGAGACTCAATTTTGGTGTCTAAAAACAGCACTATGGATGCACTGTGCAACTAAATAAGTTTTGAAAACTGATTCTGAAGTTAATAGGTCTTAATACCTGTTTGAATACCTGTCAGAACAGGTGAAAATGCACAATTTGGCGCCTAGGAGGCGTAAAATTTGTTGACATACTTTAAAAATGCATTAGATGAATGCGCCTTGATGTTATCTCTGTAACGACATGCGACTCGCATTTTTAGATGAAGGCGCTGCGATGCAGCGAGCAGAAATGTATGAAAAAGCAGCAAAAATCCTAAAAGTGGCTACCATAGGGAATATTCGATATAAAGGGCGTGCACTGTAGAGCTTCGCTTAAGCAAGAGATGGATCGGGGCCGAAGGCAGTTGCTTTGTAAATGGCCTAAACACGGGTTCGAATCCCAAGTGGGCCAAGTTTTTTTTATATTTAATTTTTTTTAGCAGGAACGGATTTATTAGTATTTTCAATTCTCTTTCACTTGAATATAATTTAATATTGATTGTTTAATTTTCCTTTCCTTGTATACCTTATTAAAGAGTAAGAGTGAAGCTGAAAGTGCGGCACAGATGATTTGTTAGTGCAGAAAGAATATTACGATACATATCGGCAAGTATCATGTGTTGCGCGGTCGCCAAAGGCTTACAAGCAGTTTTAGCATGCTAAAAAGATGTGTTAGAGGTGGGAAAAGTTGCGGAGGGGTGGGGTGGGGGAGCGGGGGTGTGGGGGCGGCAGCCCCCACGTTACGCAAACCCCACAACAACAACCACCCTCCCCAACAACAACGCGCGGGAGGGGTGGGGGAGCGGGGTGTGGGGGCGGCAGCCCCCACGTTACGCAAACCCCACAACAACAACCACCCTCCCCAACAACAATGTGCGGGAGGGGTGGGGGAGCGGGGGTGTGGGGGCGGCAGCCCCCACGTTACGCAAACCCCACAACAACAACCACCCTCCCCAACAACAACGCGCGGGAGGGGTGGGGGAGCGGGGGTGTGGGGGCGGCAGCCCCCACGTTACGCAAACCCCACAACAACAACCACCCTCCCCAACAACAACGCGCGGAGGGGTGGGGGAGCGGGGGTGTGGGGGCGGCAGCCCCCACGTTACGCAAACCCCCCAACAACAACCACCCCCAACAACAACAACAACAACCCCAACAACAACAAAAACCCCAACAACAACAACCCCTTTTACAACCAACAAACAACAACAACCGCCTTAACAACCCTTTCTACACAACAGCAGAGTGGATATTCTTGTAATCTAATAAAATATTTTTTATTATTATATTTCTACAGTTATGTATAAACTTTGTTTAAATCAAATTGAAAATGCGGTATAGCCGTAAAATATAAAAACACGATATAGCGTTTTAATTAGTTCTTAATTTGGGTTAAATAAATAGGTCATAGCCATAAACAATAATGGACATAATAAACCATCATAAGTATTTTTATTAATTTTTTTAAACAGTTTTGCTTAAACTTTGTTTAAATTAAATTATAATCAACTTGAAGCTTCTTAGTTTTTTTTTAATTTAATTTAAGCCATAAAAGTTAATAAGCAAATAATAAACCATCGTCCCACCTTTGAAGACGACAGCGTCTTCATTCACTAGTTGTGGGACGATGGAGCCAGTAAGTAGTATAGAAAAAAAGGCGAGCGAAGCGAGAATTTTTTTCTATGCTGCTTACTTTTGCGAAATCGTCCCTGATAAGATGTGCAACAGATGTGACACACTAAAAATGACGTTTTTCAACTTTTAAACGCTGCCAATAAAAAACGGTACGACCGATTTGCAAAAAGTTTTTGCCAAAATGTGTCAAAGACTTAGGGCTACCAGAGCCGCAGTGTTTGGTTGCCATGGCAATGCGTTTTGGTTGCCATGGCAACCAAAAACTGCGTTTTTTCGACATTGTCAAAAAATTTGATCTCAATTACAGCGGCAGGAAATTATGGCAGCGCTTAGTGAGTGTGCTCAAAAGACGCGGGCATTAAAACGCTACAATGATCCGAAATGGATTTTTTGATTGTACTTTTACTTCACAGGTAAAAGTACAAAAAACGTGTTTTTTGAGGTCGAAAATTTGGCATTTTTTTCAACTTTGCCTCACCGCAGCGAAAAGGACGCGCGATAGCGCGGCCTTTGAGCTGCCTCATAGCGTCAATAACACCTGGGGCTGTTTGATGCGCTATAGTTTTTAGGGCTAAAATGTACTTTTCACATGGCTGCCTATCTGCTGTTTAAAAGTACAAATTTTTAGTGCACTTTTGTGAGGCCTATGGCGTCGAGATGGAAAACTTTATTTTTGCTGTTTTGCATACCAAATAACTCAAATAGATGTCTTTTAATCGGAAACATCGAGATTTGGCCGATTGGGCCATCAATAACCTGCCCAGGTGCCAAAGAGTGCCTAAAAACGACATTTTCGAAAAATTGGGTCACGTTTTTAAAAAGTAGTCCCAAAAAATAAGAAAGTGTTTTATGCTACGGTGTTGAGACTTTAACACAACGTGTCAAACATATGGAAATTTGTTTTCCTGAATTTTCTAAGCATTTGGACCTACCTGTGCGGAGCAGTGACCCGGAAACCGGGGAAAAAAGAGGCCGGGGGCTCTGCAGAAAATCAGACGTTGTTAAGAAAAATTTTTAAAATGGGGCGAATTTTTTCGAGTGTAGTGTCAAATTGTAGCCCATCGGATGCCCTTTTGAATGACATAAGACACTCCTGAAAAAACCCCTGTTAACAGGTACTTTTTACCTGTTAAGTGAAAAACGGCCCATTTGGGGGTACAAACTTTGGAGTGGAAAAATAAGAAATTTTGCGCACCGATTTTTCTGCATTTTCAATATTGTTTAGTCGAATAGCTAAAGTTTCACCGGTCATACGCCAATATGGCTGGAAAATTCGTATTTTTGAGAAAATTGGCTCCGAATTTTGAGTAGGCCATTTTCGGGCAAATTTTGAGCATACTTTTGCTAATAACTCTGCATTGGCGAGACCTAGAGACTTAAGTTTGGTGTCTAAAAACAGCACTATGGATGCATTATGCAGCTAAATCAGTTTTGAAAACTGATTCTTAGGTTAACAGGTCTTAATACCTGTTTGATTACCTGTCAGAACAGGTGAAAATTAATATTTTGGCGCCTAGCAGCCGAAAAATTTGTTGACATAATTTGAAAATGCATTGGATGAATGCGCCTTGATGTTATCTCTGTAACGACATGCGACTCGTATTTTTAGGTAGAAGCGTTGCGATGCAACGAGCAGAAATGTATGAAAAAGCAGCAAAAATGGTAGAAATGGCTGCTATTAGCGATATTCGATATAAAATACGTGTACTATAGGCCAACTTAGTAAGCAATTTGTGGCTCAGTGGCAGAGTTAGTTTCCATATAATTGAGTGCTGCAGGGTTCGATTCCCAAGAGATCCGAAAAATTTTTAGTTTAAAGTTCTTTTAGAGCAAACAGATTTTTAGTATTTTTATTTCTCTAACTATTATGTTTTTTATACAATTAAATTACATTTATTTAAATTTATTTTTCTTTTTATACGTATTTAAAGAGTAACAGAGAATCTTTTAGTGCGGCACGTATGATTGTTAGTGCAAAAAGTATATTACGATACATGTCGGCAAGCAAGTATTTGATGTCTGGTCGTTTGAAGGCTAGAATATAGTTGTAACATATATACTACAAAGACGTGTTTAGATGTGGGAAAAGTTCTCGAGGGGTGGTGGAGCGGTGGGGGAGCCAGCCCCCTTTACCACTAGACTAACTAATGCCAGGGGCGTGGGGGGCGGCCAGCCCCCACTATACCACTTAGACTAACTAATGCCAGGGGCGTGGGGGCGGCCAGCCCCCCACTATACCACTAGACTAACTAATGCCAGGGGCGTGGGGGCGGCCAGCCCCCCACTATACCACTAGACTAACTAATGCCAGGGGCGTGGGGGGCGGCTAGCCCCCACTATACCACTATACCACTAGACTAACTAATGCCAGGGGCGTGGGGGGCGGCCAGCCCCCACTATACCACTAGACTAACTAATGCCAGGGGCGTGGGGGGCGGCCAGCCCCCACTATACCACTTAGACTAACTAATGCCAGGGGCGTGGGGGCGGCCAGCCCCCACTATACCACTAGACTAACTAATTCCAGGGGCGTGGGGGCGGCCAGCCCCCACTATACTACTAGACTAACTAATGCCAGGGGCGTGGGGTGCGGCGAGCCCCCCACTATACCACTAGACTAATAAATGCCAGGGGCGTGGGGGGCGGCCAGCCCCCCACTATACCACTAGAATAACTAATGCCAGGGGCGTGGGGGCGGCGAGCCCCCTACTATACCACTAGACTAACTAATGCCAGGGGCGTGGGGGCGGCCAGCCCCCACTATACCACTATACACTAGACTAACTAATGCCAGGGGCGTGGGGGCGGCCAGCCCCCACTATACCACTAGACTAACTAATGCCAGGGGCGTGGGGGGCGGCCAGCCCCTACTATACCACTAGACTAACTAATGCCAGGGGCGTGGGGGGCGGCTAGCCCCCACTATACCACTATACCACTAGACTAACTAATGCCAGGGGCGTGGGGGGCCAGCCCCCCACTATACCACTTAGACTAACTAATGCCAGGGGCGTGGGGGGCGGCCAGCCCCCACTATACCACTATACCACTAGACTAACTAATGCCAGGGGCGTGGGGGGCGGCCAGCCCCCACTATACCACTAGACTAACTAATGCCAGGGGCGTGGGGGGCGGCCAGCCCCACTATACCACTAGACTAACTAATGCCAGGGGCGTGGGGGCGGCTAGCCCCCACTATACCACTATACCACAAGACTAACTAATGCCAGGGGCGTGGGGGGCGGCCAGCCTCCCACTATACCACTAGACTAACTAATGCCAGGGGCGTGGGGGCGGCCAGCCCCCACTATACCACTAGACTAACTAATGCCAGGGGCGTGGGGGGCGGCCAGCCCCCCACTATACCACTAGACTAATAAATGCCAGGGGCGTGGGGGCGGCCAGCCCCCACTATACCACTAGACTAATAAATGCCAGGGGCGTGGGGGCGGCCAGCCCCTACTATACCACTAGACTAACTAATGCCAGGGGCGTGGGGGCGGCCAGCCCCCACTATACCACTATACCACTAGACTAACTAATGCCAGGGGCGTGGGGGCGGCCAGCCCCCCACTATACCACTTAGACTAACTAATGCCAGGGCGGCCAGCCCCCACTATACCACTAGACTAACTAATGCCAGGGGCGTGGGGGCTTTTTAGCTCTCAATTTAGGTTAAATAAATAGATGTCATAGCCATAAACAATAATTGACACAATATAAACCATCGTCCCACCTTTGAAGACGACAGCGTCTTCATTCACTAGTTGTGGGACGATGAGCCAGTAAGTAGTATAGAAAAAAAGGCGAGCGAAGCGAGAATTTTTTTCTATGCTGCTTACTTTTGCGAAATCGTCCCTGATAAGATGTGCAACAGATGTGACACACTAAAAATGACGTTTTTCAACTTTTAAACGCTGCGCATAAAAAACGGTACGACCGATTTACAAACGGTTTTTGCCAAAATGCGTCAAAGACCTAGGGCTAACAGATCCGCAGTGTTTGGTTGTCATGGCGACGCGTTTTGGTTGCCATGGCAACCAAAAACTGCGTTTTTTCGACATTGTCAAAAAATTTGATCTAAAAAAATAAGGATTGAGAATATGGCAGCGCTTAGCGAGTGGGCTCAGTAAACGCGGGCATTTAAACGCTACAATGATCAGAAATGGATTTTTTGATTGTACTTTAACTTTTAGGGTAAAAGTACAAAAAACGTGTTTTTTGAGGTCGAAAAATTGGCATTTTTTTCAACTTTGCCTTACCGCAGCGAAAAGGACGCGCTTTCGCGCGGCCTTTGAGCTGCCTCCTAGCCTTAAAAACACTTAAGGCTGTTTGATGCGCTAAATTTTTTTCGGCTAAAATGTACTTTTCACATGGCTGCCTATCTGCACTTTAAAAGTACAAATTTTTAGTGCACTTTTGTGAGGCCTATCTCGTCGAGATTAAAAACTTTATTTTTTAATATTTCTACACCAAATTACTCAAATGGATGTCTTCTATTCGGAAACATCGAGATTTGGCTGATTGGGCCATCAATAACCTGCCCAGGTGCCAAAGAGTGCCTAAAAACGACATTTTCGAAAAATTGGGTCACGTTTTAAAAAAGTAGTCCTCAAACTTGAAAAAGTGTTTTATGCTACAGTGTTGAGACTTTAACACGACGTGTCAAACATATGGAAATTTGTTTTCCTAAATTTTCTAAGCATTTGGACCTACCTGTGCTGAGCAGTGACCCGGAAACCAGGGAAAAAAGAGGCCGGGGGGCACTGCAGAAAATCAGACGTTGTTAAGGAAATTTTTTTAAAATGGGGCAAAGTTTTTCGAGTATGGCGTCAAATTGTAGCCTATCGGATGCCCTTTTGAATGACATAAGACACTGTGGAAAAAACCCCTGTTAACAGGTACTTTTTACCTGTTAAGTGAAAAACGGCCCATTCGGGGGTACAAACTTTGAAGTCGAAAAATAAGAATTTTTGCGCACCGATTTTTCTGCATTTTCAATATTGTTTAGTCGAATAGCTGAAGTTACACCGGTCATACGCCAATATGGCTGGAAAATTCGTATTTTTGAGAAAATTGGCTCCGAATTTTGAGAAGGCCATTTTTGGGCAAATTTTGAGCATACTTTTGCTAATAACTCTGCATTGGCAAGGCCTAGAGACTCAATTTTGGTGTCTAAAAACAGCACTATGGATGCACTGTGCAACTAAATAAGTTTTGAAAACTGATTCTGAAGTTAATAGGTCTTAATACCTGTTTGAATACCTGTCAGAACAGGTGAAAATGCACAATTTGGCGCCTAGGAGGCGTAAAATTTGTTGACATACTTTAAAAATGCATTAGATGAATGCGCCTTGATGTTATCTCTGTAACGACATGCGACTCGCATTTTTAGATGAAGGCGCTGCGATGCAGCGAGCAGAAATGTATGAAAAAGCAGCAAAAATCCTAAAAGTGGCTACCATAGGGAATATTCGATATAAAGGCGTGCACTGTAGAGCTTCGCTTAAGCAAGAGATGGATCGGGGCCGAAGGCAGTTGCTTTGTAAATGGCCTAAACACGGGTTCGAATCCCAAGTGGGCCAAGTTTTTTTTATATTTAATTTTTTTAGCAGGAACGGATTTATTAGTATTTTCAATTCTCTTTCACTTGAATATAATTTAATATTGATTGTTTAATTTTCCTTTCCTTGTATACCTTATTAAAGAGTAAGAGTGAAGCTGAAAGTGCGGCACAGATGATTTGTTAGTGCAGAAAGAATATTACGATACATATCGGCAAGTATCATGTGTTGCGCGGTCGCCAAAGGCTTACAAGCAGTTTTAGCATGCTAAAAAGATGTGTTAGAGGTGGGAAAAGTTGCGGAGGGTGGGGTGGGGGAGCGGGGTGTGGGGGCGGCAGCCCCCACGTTACGCAAACCCCACAACAACAACCACCCTCCCCAACAACAACGCGCGGGAGGGGTGGGGGAGCGGGGGTGTGGGGGCGGCAGCCCCCACGTTACGCAAACCCCACAACAACAACCACCCTCCCAACAACAATGTGCGGGAGGGGTGGGGAGCGGGGGTGTGGGGGCGGCAGCCCCCACGTTACGCAAACCCCACAACAACAACCACCCTCCCCAACAACAACGCGCGGGAGGGGTGGGGGAGCGGGGGTGTGGGGGCGGCAGCCCCCACGTTACGCAAACCCCACAACAACAACCACCCTCCCCAACAACAACGCGCGGGAGGGGTGGGGGAGCGGGGTGTGGGGGCGGCAGCCCCCACGTTACGCAAACCCCCCAACAACAACCACCCCAACAACAACAACAACAACCCCAACAACAACAAAAACCCAACAACAACAACCCCTTTTACAACCAACAAACAACAACAACCGCCTTAACAACCCTTTCTACACAACAGCAGAGTGGATATTCTTGTAATCTAATAAAATATTTTTTATTATTATATTTCTACAGTTATGTATAAACTTTGTTTAAATCAAATTGAAAATGCGGTATAGCCGTAAAATATAAAAACACGATATAGCGTTTTAATTAGTTCTTAATTTGGGTTAAATAAATAGGTCATAGCCATAAACAATAATGGACATAATAAACCATCATAAGTATTTTTATTAATTTTTTTAAACAGTTTTGCTTAAACTTTGTTTAAATTAAATTATAATCAACTTGAAGCTTCTTAGTTTTTTTTAATTTAATTTAAGCCATAAAAGTTAATAAGCAAATAATAAACCATCGTCCCACCTTTGAAGACGACAGCGTCTTCATTCACTAGTTGTGGGACGATGGAGCCAGTAAGTAGTATAGAAAAAAAGGCGA
This sequence comes from Macrostomum lignano, assembly GCA_002269645.1. NCBI lineage: Eukaryota > Metazoa > Platyhelminthes > Macrostomidae > Macrostomum > Macrostomum lignano. The sequence goes on from NIVC01003526.1 coordinate 91,946, forward strand.
GCGAAGCGAGAATTTTTTTCTATGCTGCTTACTTTTGCGAAATCGTCCCTGATAAGATGTGCAACAGATGTGACACACTAAAAATGACGTTTTTCAACTTTAAACGCTGCCAATAAAAAACGGTACGACGATTTACAAACGGTTTTTGCCAAAATGCGTCAAAGACCTAGGGCTAACAGATCCGCAGTGTTTGGTTGTCATGCGACGCGTTTTGGTTGCCATGGCAACCAAAAACTGCGTTTTTTCGACATTGTCAAAAAATTTGATCTCAAAAAATAAGGATTGAGAATATGCGCAGCGCTTAGCGAGTGGGCTCAGCAGACGCGGCATTCGAACGCTAAAATGATCCGAAATGGATTTTTGATTGTACTTTCACTTCACAGGTAAAAGTACAAAACGTGTTTTTTGAGGTCGAAAAATTGGCATTTTTTTCAACTTTGCCTCACCGCAGCGAAAAGGACGCGCTTTCGCGCGGCCTTTGAGCTGCCTCCTAGCCTTAAAAACACTTAAGGCTGTCTGATGCGCTGTAGTTTTTTTGGCTAAAATGTACTTTTCACATGGCTGCCTATCTGCACTTTAAAAGTACAAATTTTTAGTGCACTTTTTAGAGGCCTATGGCGTCGAGATGGAAAACTTTTTTTTTAATATTTCTACACCAAATTACTCAAATGGATGTCTTCTATTCGGAAACATTGAGATTTGGCGCGATTGGGCCATCAATAACCTGCCCAGGTGCCAAAGAGTGCCTAAAAACGACATTTTCGAAAAATTGGGTCACGTTTTAAAAAGTAGTCCCAAAAAATAAGAAAGTGTTTTATGGCTACGGTGTGAGACTTTAACACAACGTGTCAAACATATGGAAATTTGTTTTCCTGAATTTTCTAAGCATTTGGACCTACCTGTGCGGAGCAGTGACCCGGAAACCGGGAAAAAAGAGGCCGGGGCTCTGCAGAAAATCAGACGTTGTTAAGAAAATTTTTAAAATGGGGCGAATTTTTTCGAGTGTAGTGTCAAATTGTAGCCCATCGGATCCCTTTTGAATGACATAAGACACTCCTGAAAAAACCCCTGTTAACAGGTACTTTTTACCTGTT
>NIVC01003527.1:5000-67500 GCA_002269645.1 Macrostomum lignano
AATTTGACTCATCAAGGCGCTTAATCCCAGCGACAGGATCTCCGTCTTTTGCACCGTGTTTCTCGACTGCCGACGGATCGTGACGTAGGCAAAGTTGGTGTCGTCTCTGAGGAATGTCCGAATTGGGAGCTGGTGTTAGCGAGGCTGCATTGCAGAGGGAGGGGGGTGGGGCACTCCAGCACATCAAAGGCGACCAGCAGTCAGGCCCATTACGCTGATCCCTGAGCACTCGCATGGATAAGTACCCAGGCACTCGCTTACACAGGGTGTCTCTAGCAGCCCTGACTTTCTGATCCTTCCCGCAGTGTTAAACATGGGGGCATGAAAGGGGACAAGACGTCTATCTAGACGTTAATTTTACATTGCATCGACGTTTAGCCGACGTATGACGTCATTTTCCGTCGATGTAATGTAAAAGTAAAAGTACAGCCGAAGTCGCTGGCATCAAATCGATGTACGCTGTACGGGAAAGGATCTGCATGTAAAACAGCCCTCTCAGTACCAGTTGTTACTTGCACCCAACTATAGCCAAAGCAGCCTCTAACTTGGGCATCACTTGGTCCAGAGTCTGTTGTTTCTCCTCCGCCGATTCGTCAAAGCCATTCGTGCCACCGTCTGCCGACGCCGCCTTGGTGATGTTCGCAGTCTCGAAGAACGTCTTCATGGTTACGCTGGCCTGCTCCAGTTTTTCTCTCAATCGGCGCTCCTCGTCTGGCGGCAGGCCGCCCATCTCCAGCCGCTTGCTGGCCTCGTCAAGATCGCGGAAGCAGCGCGAGTGCTGCATCAGCCAGTGCAGCTGCCACTGAGTAGCTCGCCAGACAGTCTTTGAGGCCACCGTGTCAAAGTAGTGAAAGTGGCAGGGCATCAGGCACACGCTTCTGCTAAGGCGCTCCCGCTCGGAGTCCAAGTTGAGCCGATTCAGGCAGTCGATGTTGGCCAGCATCTTTCGCATGCCAATGCGGGTGTCTCCGCAGTACGGATGGCTGCCGTTTGGCACCGAGGAGCGCAGGTATTTGACGTAGTGACAGCCGCAGCGTTCCAACGCCAGCTTGCCAAGCTCCTGCCTCAGGCAGGCCTCGTACGAGTAGGCGAACTCTTCGTCCAGGTCGCGAATTTTTCGCTGACTCGCCGCCTCGGCAGACATGCAGGCGTCGGCTGGGCTGTCGACCTCGGCCCAGCGCTCCGTCTTGTAGCTGATCTCGACTAACTTACCCGGCTCCACGTGGATGCCCTTCAGAGTCGGCTCCGGGTAAGTGTCGTTCTCGTGCACCTCTAGCCGAATGCCGTCGGCCTGTTCGAAGATGTCCTGCACAAAGGCCTCCTCGTACTCGTTTGGCACCGCGCTGGAGACGCGGAGCACCAGAGTCAGCCAGTCGATGTCTCGCGGAGCTTGCACCTTTGAGTAGGTTGTATGGAGTTGCCTGTGAGAAACTCGGTTTACCCTCTTTTTTGGTACTTTTAAGGTACTTTCACTGACTTCCTAGTGCAACCTACTCAACGAACTGAAAGATCCACCGAATTCTCTGATTGGCAGAGCAAAAAAAGTTTTAAAAGATCTTGACCCTAGTTTTAAAAAGTGCATCCGGTAATTTCACTTATAGCTTTAGTCCAGCTAAGAAATGCCGTCCATTGTAAAACAGGCAAACTTTTTGTTTTCTATAATGTATGCAAATGCCTCCACTCCAGGTCATTCGGTGTACAAAAGTCTAGCTAGGCGCCCAGATGTTAATTTATTACATGCACACGGGCGGTCTGTAATTCAGTTCCCGCCGTTCGCTCCCTCCAGGTGAATTTACGACCTCATGCCACAGGTGTGTAACAGCCACATGTATAGGCGATCTGCAATCAAACTACCTGATAGCAGTTGAAGTAAGACGGCAGGCTGACTCGCTTCAACAGCAGGCTGCAGTCTTTCCAATTGCTGATCTCGACGAACGGCCCGACACCCGTGACGCAGAAGATGAACAACTGCGGCACAGAGAAGCTGAGATTAACGGCATCGTTGTGCTCTAGCGACTGGTAATAGACTTTCTTGGTGTCGCTCGCCAGTACGTTCTCCGCCATCAAGAACTCGCTCGAATTAAACAGCTGAAACGCTGTGCGACGCAGTTCGTGCGAGAAATTCGTTGGCGAGAGAACCTGTCCGCTGCTCCACAGAGTCGCCGCCGTCTTCGAGAATGGGTAGTGATTGCAGACGGTCACGGCCGGTATCGCAATGGTGGGGTCGTTCAGGACGATAGTGGTCTGGATGATGGTCTTGTACTGCAGGTAGTCCTTGGCGATGAAGCACACGCAGGCGATGAGGGCGGCCGCCATCAGGCAGAGGTAGCCAGCCCAGATCGCCCGCAGATGTCGAGTTGGCGCTTTCACAAGCCGACCGGCTCCGCGCAGCGAAGTGCTGCTGCAGAACTGCTGGAAAACTTCGTGGAAAGTCATGGCTCAGCTACCCTTTTTTCGCGATGCTCTTTCGCACCTTCAAAGGTTCTTTATTATTATTATAAGGTCCCAGATCTGGTTCCGCAGGGAAGAAGCATTTCACGACCGCGGCTGCTGCGACGGGGCCTGCATCGTATATAAAACAGTCCGCCTTGCCCACCCCGCATTGGGCTCGGCAGCTGCATAAGCCGAGCTTTTGGCGAACGCTGAGTGGCCTGCAGATCCAAAGCTAGGGAAGAAAAGGCCGGAATAGGGAGGAGAGTACTGCACTGGTGACCAATCTCAATCAGCTGTTGACCTGCTAAAGCAAATTGAAATACAACCGCAGGGGGAGCGAAGTTTTGCTTTTTATGACGATCTCAACGGGAGCATGGTACTTCTAGTGGTCGCTATAGGGCGTTACACTCGAGAAAAATTGGCCAACTTTTAATCCCACTAGGAGCGTTTCGCAACCTCGAAACGTAACAAGCTCGAATCAAGTTCACAAGCTCGAAAAGTGTCACTAACCACTTTTGATAGCTCACAACTCACACGATTTCGAAGACATGGAATTCCAAGCTTGCAGAATTCACTCATAAATTGTAGATTAACTATCTACTGAAATACTGATAATCAATGTACTTTTTTGCAGACTGAGTTCAACAGACTCTTGTTGAAAACTTCTGCGTTTAATAAAATTGATTGAATGCTTCTTTTTTGACTTTGGGTGCAGTTCATCTATTTTATCTTCAAATTGATACAGCAGACTATCCCCAAGGACTACTATTAGCTACCCGAAAAATACTCAGTGTCTGTTTGAGTTCGCACTCAGGAATCCCCTGAGGGAATTCTACCATGTTGCTACGATCTCTACATGCAATTTTCAAAGGGTTTCGCCAGCTCCGAAAGACGCCTCCGTAAGACCCAATCGTTACAAATTGATTATAAAACATCCATGGCGACATCCATGAATAACTAAATGCATAACTATATTAATTTCAAATTGGATTAATAAAAGTTTATAAAAAAAACAATTTCGCAAACATCTGCAGCTTCCTTGCAATCAAGTGACTGGACTTACTGTCAGATAATGATAAATGATGGGCATTCAAATATAGGTTACGGGTACCGTCGACTTTTCACGAAGATGCATCCAACGTCTAACTGAACCAGACTGTTGCAACTAAATGCATACATGTAGCTTAGCGCCATATATCTCTTCACTATCGTAGTGTAGCACAAAGCCTGTCTAAGCAGTGCAGACACTCACTATAACCATTAGCTAGCCGAACTGGGCCCAGCCTCAATAGTACAAATTAGTGCAAATTCATTTCAGACGTCATCATTCTTCATCTTGGTCCGGTGGAATTTCGTACTGGCATTACAGCAGAAAGCCGGCAGGCCAACAAAACAAAAAAGTTTCTGGAACAAAAATAATTGAACTTTAAGTCCGGTTTTGTAATAATTGCCGCTCGCATTCTTGCTAACAGAAAACAATTCGTCATTGTGCCAGAAAATGCAGTAGCCGTAGGGTGATTTACTGAAAGCAGCGACTCTGTTGAAAAGTCCAACATAAAACTTCTACAAATATACATTAAAGGGGTTTGTGGTAGTGCATGTGTACACATTCAGTTTACGAGTGGTTCCTGAAGGTCTGTAAAGCATAGTTATTAATTAATTATACATCTGCCCTAATGGGCAGATGTGCAACCGACAGCTCAGCCGCAGCTATTGCGCGGCGCATCTGAAGGCTGCGTACGGCTGTTCAGTCCAAGGACTGGGCACCCTCAATTACCCCAGCTAATGCTGGCACCCATTTTACAGCTGGGTAAGCTGAAGCAATGCAGAGTTAAGTGTCTTGCTCAAGGACACAAACTGTTTCGAGTTGAGCCCAGAATCGAACCCCCGACCTTTCAGTCGTGAGTCTGACGTTTTACCCACTGGGCTACAGCCCCCTTGTGCATAGAAGTATACCCTGAAGTTCTGTAGGTTCAAAGGAATGTCTCGATCAGAAAGGTCTGTAGGTTTAAAGGAATGTCTCAATCAGAAGTTCTGTAGGTTTAAAGGAATGTCTCGATCAGAAGGTCTGCAAGGTTCAAAGGAATGTCTCAATCAGAAGGTCTGTAGGTTTAAAGGAATGTCTCAATCAGAAGGTCTGTAGGTTTAAAGGAATGTCTCAATCAGAAGTTCTGTAGGTTTAAAGGAATGTCTCGATCAGAAGGTCCGTAGGTTTAAAGGAATGTCTCAATCAGAAGGTCTGTAGGTTTAAAGGAATGTCTCAATCAGAAGGTCTGTAGGTTTAAAGGAATGTCTCAATCAGAAGTTCTGTAGGTTTAAAGGAATGTCTCGATCAGAAGGTCTGCAAGGTTCAAAGGAATGTCTCAATCAGAAGGTCTGTAGGTTTAAAGGAATGTCTCAATCAGAAGGTCTGTAGGTTTAAAGGAATGTCTCAATCAGAAGTCTGTAGGTTTAAAGGAATGTCTCGATCAGAAGGTCTGTAGGTTTAAAGGAATGTCTCGATCAGAAAGAAGGTCTGTAGGTTCAAAGGAATGTCTCGATCAGAAAGAATGTCTGTAGGTTCAAAGGAATGTCTCGATCAGAAGGTCTGTAGGTTTAAAGGAATGTCTCGATCAGAAAGAAGGTCTGTAGGTTCAAAGGAATGTCTCGATCAGAAGGTCTGTAGGTTTAAAGGAATGTCTCGATCAGAAAGAAGGTCTGTAGGTTTAAAGGAATGTCTCGAATCAGAAGGTCTGTAGGTTTAAAGGAATGTCTCTATCAGAAGGTCCGTAGGTTTAAAGGAATGTCTCAATCAGAAGTCTGTAGGTTTAAAGGAATGTCTCAATCAGAAGGTCTGTAGGTTTAAAGGAATGTCTCGATCAGAAGTTCTGTAGGTTTAAAGGATGTCTCGATCAGAAAGAAGGTCTGTAGGTTTAAAGGAATGTCTCGATCAGAAGGTCTGTAGGTTTAAAGGAATGTCTCGATCAGAAAGAAGGTCTGTAGGTTTAAAGGAATGTCTCGATCAGAAGGTCTGTAGGTTTAAAGGAATGTCTCGATCAGAAAGAAGGTCTGTAGGTTTAAAGGAATGTCTCAATCAGAAGGTCTGTAGGTTTAAAGGATTTCTCAATCAGAAGGTCCGTAGGTTTAAAGGATTTCTCAATCAGAAGGTCCGTAGGTTTAAAGGATTTCTCAATCAGAAGGTCCGTAGGTTTAAAGGATTTCTCAATCAGAAGGTCTGTAGGTTTAAAGGATTTCTCAATCAGAAGGTCTGTAGGTTCAAAGGAATGTCTCGATCGGAAGGTAGCTTTGAGCAGGTTAATATATACGTGGATTGTAGAGGAGCTGTCACCACAACCTGGTCACACCTAATTACGAATGATGCCCTGTGTGCGTTCGTGCCAGCGGACCAAAAATTTTGAGGACGGAATTAAGGAGAGTAAAATTAGGAATTTATTGCGTTTTAGAAAATTTCTTCAGCTTCTACCAGTAGTCTGTTCCTGTACCTAACGTATATACATATCATGTAGATGTATAGGCCTGGCCAGTGGTCCAGAACTTTCCGTTTATTAACAGAGAGCCAAGAGATCGCGGTTAACTTGCGGTCTGCAGGAAAGTCGGCCATGCTGTCTGGGGGAAGCAGGCAGGCAGTTCGACGAACGCATGCAGACCTGCAGCTTACTTTTATGGCTTGATTTCTAAACGCTCTGCCTGCGCAACTTCTGTTGCTGTCCTTCCGCGATTTCTACACGGGTCCATTTCTTGCGCCATTAATTCCTTAATTACAGTGCTGCTTTTAGCGAAGCTGATAGAAAAAATACTTGTACTGCATTTTTGCACCTTTAGCTTTTCAAGCTGGTTGATAATTAAAGCTGGATGGGCAGTTCGCCTACTTGGAAACCGTAGATGGCTCTGGGGTTGGAATGACGGGTATTTTTCTGCTTCTTGGAAACTTATGCCTTTGAATGGAAACCGATCTACCAGAGCACCGGGGTGTCGACGAGATGAATCTACTGTGGAATCTACTAGATGACTGTGGAATCTACTAGATGACTGGAATCTACCAGATGAGTTTGGAATCTACCAGATAACTTTCGAATCTACCAGATGATTGTGGAGTCTACCAGATAACTGAGGAATCTACAGATAACTGTGGAATCTACCAGCTGGTTGTGGAATCTACCAGATAACTGTGGAATCTACCAACTGGCTGTGGAATCTACCAGATAACTGTGGAATCTACCAGATTGCTTTGAAATCTTTCAGATGGTTGTGGAATCTACCAAATGGCTGTGAAATCTACCAGATGGTTGTGGAATCTACCTGCTGGCTGTGGAATCTACCAGATGACTGTGGAATCTACCAGATTGCTTTGAAATTTACCAGATGGCTGTGGAATCTACCAGATGGCTGTGAAATCTACCTGCTGGCTGTGAAATCTACCAGATGGCTGTCGAATCTACCAGATTGCTTTGAAATCTACCAGATGGTTGTGGAATCTACCAGATGACTGTGGAATCTACCAGATGGCTGTGGAATCTACCAGATGGCTGTGGAATCTACCAGATTGCTTTGAAATCTACCAGATGGCTGTGGAATCTACCAGATTGCTTTGAAATCTACCAGATGGTTGTGGAATCTACCAGATGGCTGTGGAAGCTACCAGATAAGTGTGGAATCTACCAGCTGGCTGTGGAAGCTACCAGATAAGTGTGGAATCTACCAGATAACTGTGGAATCTACCAGATGACTGTGGAGTCTACCAGATGACTGTGGAGTCTACCAGATCAATTTGGAATATACTGTAGCATGATCATTAGGTGTCTACCAGAACCATCCTTCTTTTAACTCATTTCGTATTCTCATGCACTCAGACTGCATTGATTACTTGGACACTGTAGCTAGAATATCCTAAGAAATATTTCACAGAAGTACACGCGTATGATCATTACATACAAAATAGACAAATATGGATAAGCAGACTGCCACTGTCAGCTGTTGATTTAGGAGCATGAAATTTATGATAGAAGCGGGAATCCTGTCTATATTTATATCGCAGCTGGCTACTGCAGGCTCGTTGCAATACAATCGGAAATTTTGCTGAATATCTCTGCGCAAGTGCAAGTTGGCCTGCAACAGGGCTGGACAGCAGCTCTGCGACGCTATGCAACTCCAAATTGTGGTGATGGTGGTTCTGTCTGTGTACACACAGCTGTCCTGTCTGTGTACACACACCTGTTGTCTGCGTACACACAGCTGTTCTGTCTGTACATACACCTGTTCCGTCTGTATATACACACCTGTTCTGTCTGTGTACACACACCAGTTCTATCTGTGTACACACAGCAGCTGTTCCGTCTGTGTACACACACCTGTTCTGTCTGTGTACACACACCTGTTCTGTCTGTGTACACACACCTGTTCTGTCTGTGTACACACACCTGTTCTGTCTGTGTACACACACCTGTTCCGTCTGTGTACACACACCTGTTCTGTCTGTGTACACACACCTGTTCTGTCTGTGTACACACACCTGTTCTGTCTGTGTACACACACCTGTTCTGTCTGTGTACACACACCTGTTCCGTCTGTGTACACACACCTGTTCTATCTGTGTACACACACCTGTTCTGTCTGTGTACACACACCTGTTCTGTCTGTGTACACACAACTGTTCTGTCTGTGTACACACAACTGTTCTGTCTGTGTACACACACCTTCTGTCTGTGTACACACACCTGTTCTGTCTGTGTACACACACCTGCTCTGTCTATGTACACACAGCGCTCTCTGTCTGTGTACACACGCAAATATTTATTTACACCTGCTGATCAAGTGCTTGGCGTCGTGTAGATCTATAGCTAACGCACTGTTACACTGTTTATATTGCTTGCTTCAAACCCAAATTCTGTGGACACTGTCAGGGGCTGCCAAAATACATGTAGAGTATAGAGAGTATTCTATACAGCAGTGTGTGATTGCTTCGCGCCTGTGCTGCGCCATTGACGCTTCATGAGGCGCTGAAAGGCCTTTCAGATCGATGCGAGTTTTACGAGCTAAAGCAAAATTTGACAGGTTTTCAGTAATCCCGGATGTTCGGGAGCGAATCCGTCAATCGCATCGCATAAATAATCTTTTGTAATACAAAACTGAACTGCCTATATCACAAGAACGAGATGAATGAGCTGCAGCCGTTCTTGCATATCTGAAAATAGCTAGCATGCTGTGCAGATAGATAGATAGATAGATGGACAGATGGATAGATAGATGGACAGATGGATAGACGGATAGATAAATGGACAGATGGATAGATAGATGGACAGATGGGTAGATGGACAGGTGGATAGATGGATAGATAGATGGACAGATGGATAGATAGATAGACAGATGGATAGATAGATGGACAGATGGGTAGATGGACAGGTGGATAGATGGACAGGTGGATAGATGGATAGATAGATGGACAGATGGATAGATAGATGGACAGATGGATAGATAGATGGACAGATAGGTAGATGGATAGATGGATAGATAGATGGACAGATGGATAGATAGATGGACAGATGGATAGATGGATAGATAGATGGACAGATGGATAGATGGATAGATAGATGGACAGGTGGATAGATCGATAGATAGATGGACAGGTGGATAGATGGATAGATAGATGGACAGGTGGATAGATGGACAGATGGATAGATGGACAGGTGGATAGATGGATAGATAGATGGACAGATAGATAGATGGAAAGATGGATAGATGGATAGATAGATGGACAGGTGGATAGATGGATAGATAGATGGACAGGTGGATAGATGGACAGATGGATAGATGGACAGGTAGATAGATGGATAGATAGATGGACAGATGGATAGATGGATAGATGGATGGATAGATAGATAGATGGAAAGATGGATAGATAGATAGATAGATGGATAGATAGATAGATGGACAGATGGATAGATAGAAGGACAGGTGGATTGATGGATAGATAGATGGACAGGTGGATAGATGGATAGATAGATGGACAGGTGGATAGATAGATAGATGGATAGATGGATAGATAGATGGGCAGGTGGATAGATGGATAGATAGATGGACAGGTGGATAGATAGATAGATGGATAGATGGATAGATGGATAGATAGATGGACAGGTGGATAGATAGATAGATGGATAGATGGATAGATAGATGGGCAGGTGGATAGATGGATAGATAGATGGACAGGTGGATAGATAGATAGATGGATAGATGGATAGATGGATAGATGGATAGATAGATCCGCTCGTAGTTGCGACCGACGTGATGGACATTTAGAAAATTTAATTGGAGGAAGGCAGAGCAGCTCAGCAGTCAAAGGGTCCCTTGGTTCGATTCCCTGCGCGGCCACACATATATTCGGGACTTGTGTGCGCTAAATTTTGCCACGGCAGTGCTCAGATATAAAGAAACAAAATATAAGATCACACAGCTTTAGTTACAAGCAGAGATCTTGAAAACTAATCCCAACGACTTGGGTGCAATCGATTGATTGATTGATCGATTACCCAACTCCCGATTGCGAAGGATGAGAAAATGAAAAAAAATAGGCCATTTATCATTGAGAGAACTCGAGACAAGGACTTGATTTATAAGGATGCCTCATATAATAGTTGAGGTACTGAATAAGTTCATACTTTTATTACCGTTTAGAGAGCCGATTTAAAGTACAAAATTTATCGATCAATCGCGAGAATAAATAGAAAAAAATCATGATATTGCCTATGAAAAATTAAACAAAAAATCGACACAATTTACCAAGACAGGGGCGTCGCCATGGATTTTATGGTGGGGGGGGACAAAGCCAAGAATTCTAGATGTACAATTGTAAATGTACATTCTTCAGAATCGGTGTTGTCAGCGCTGATTTTGGCGCCGCAGGCACTAATTTTAGCGCTATAGGCACTAATTTTGGCGCCACATGCACTCATTTTGGCGCCGCAGACACTCATTTTGGCGCCGCAGACACTCATTTTGGCGCCGCAGACACTCATTTCGGCGCCGCAGACACTCATTTTGGCGCCGCAGGCACTCATTTTAGCGCCAAAGGCACTAATTTTGGCGCCACTGACACTCATTTTGGGGCCGCAGGCACTCATTTTAGCGCCACTGACACTCATTGTGGCGCCGCAGACACTCATTTTGGCGCCGCAGGCACTCATTGTGGCGCCGCAGACACTCAATTTAACGCAAAATTATTGATTATTGATTTCTGGTTAGAAGGTTGGGTGGGGGGACAAAACATTGGCATGTCCCCCCACCCCCCATAGCTTTTACTTGCAGGACATAACCTCCTTGTCCCCCCCCATCTGGCGACGCCCCTAAACACACTACTACATACTGCTCTCAGTAGCAAGTAGTGGTAAAAAACGGAATAATATAATTGGGATTTTGCAGCAATCAAACTGGGCTCCGATCAATTTTATTGTTTAGTTTAAATTGAACCCAGCCCCCCAGACCAATTAGCAGGTAATTAAGGTGCTCGCTCACTCGGAGCTGAAGAATGCCAGCTCATCGCTGGCGGACTTCTCGGCCTGAATGCCGTGCAGAGCCGGCGGCTCGTTGGTGTGAGGCAGCGGCTTGAACACGCGGATGTGGACAAACGAATCGCTGCCAATGTGCACCTTGGCAAAGTAGTTGGTTCCGGCCACCACCTGGGTGGCAACTAGGCGAGGCTCGAATTGTTCGACCGAACGGCCGAGGCGGGACTCAACATGGGGTCGCATGGCAACTAGGAGTTCGACCTCTTCGGGTGACGGCTGGCGAGCCTCTCCGGTTCCTCCGCACAGTGGCATTTTCGGGTGCTGCTGGTGCTGCGGGGTTGCTGAGGTAACTGGGGGCGATTATCCCAAGACAACTATGACGATTATCTAAGAAATCTAGGGGATATTATTTTTGAAAACTGAAAACTTGCTTCAAAAACGGAGGCGATGTTTCTAAGAAAACGGGGAGATTATGCCACAAAAACGGAGGTGATTTTTTCAAGAAAACTGGGGCGATTATTCTTAGAAAACCTGGGCGACTATTCCAAAACTATAGTGATTATTGATTATTCTAAGAAAACTGGGTCGATTATTCCAAGAAAACTGGGTCGATTATTCTAAGAAAACTGGGTCGATTATTCCAAGAAAACTGGGTCGATTATTCTAAGAAAACTGGGTCGATTTTTCTAAGAAAACTGGGTCGATTATTGTAAGAAAACTGGGTCGATTATTCCAAGAAAACTGGGTCGATTATTCTAAGAAAACTGGGTCGATTATTCTAAGAAAACTGGGTCGATTATTCTAAGAAAACTGGGTCGATTATTCCAAGATGAGGGGGTTTTTGCAGGGAATCTGGGGTTAATATTCTAAGAAATTAGGGCGATTATTTCAAGAAATCTAGGGCGCCTATTCTAAGAAAACGGTATGATCATTAAAGAATCTTAATTGTAACCTGTTTAATAAGTAAAAAATAAATAAGCAGAAAGTGTAATAACGCACAGAAGAAAAATGCTGCAAAGAATTTCACCAAAGGCGCATTAAAAAACGCAGGTTTAATTTTTAACATAACACTACTAAGTAAGTAATGGGAATATCAGGAATTTACGGTACATGAACTTGAATGCAACAGGGTGGCATGATGTGCAACCTCATACGAAGCACATTGTACACAACTAGGTCACATATAGCACAGAGGTATTAATTTACTTTGATCTAACGAATGAAAAATGGATACCAGAACAGGTATTAGCATGAGCAGCTTTGATGCCCCCAGATTGGCGGGCATGGCCAATAATCTGTGGGACTCAGATTAACTGATTATCCCATCGATTAGGCAATCCGTCTGATTAATCAATTCGTCAACACAGCTTGATCAGCTGCTCAGTCATCCAAATGATTAACAAAAATCTACCAATCAACCAGCCAATCAATCAACCAATCAATCAACTTATCGATCAACCAGCCAACAAATCGATCAACTTATCAACAAGCCAATCAATCAGCTAACCAGCCAATCAATCAACCAGCCAATCAATCAACCAGCCAATCAATCAACCAATCAATCAACTTATCGATCAACCAGCCAACAAATCGATCAACTTATCAACAAGCCAATCAATCAGCTAACCAGCCAATCAATCAACCAGCCAATCAATCAACCAGCCAATCAACCAATCAATCAAACAAATCAATCAACCAGCCAATTAATAAACAACCCAATCAATCAATCAACCGATTAACCACCCAATCAATCAATCAATCAACCGATTAACCACCCAATCAATCAATCAATCAACCGATTAACCACCCAATCAATCAATCAATCAACCGATTAACCACCCAATCAATCAATCAATCAACCGATTAACCACCCAATCAATCAATCAATCAGCCACCCAACCACCCAATCAATCAATCAATCAACCGATTAACCACCCAATCAATCAATCAATCAACCGATTAACCACCCAATCAATCAATCAATCAATCAACCGATTAACCACCCAATCAATCAATCAACCAGCCAATAAACCAACAAACCAACCCATCAAGCCATGTGCGCTCGTACCAAACAGGTCAGAATTCCAACAAATTCATTCAGCCGCAACTAAACAAAATTTCAATCAAGCCTTGCTGTTCCGCTTTGACTTGCCGCCGCCGCCGCCGCCGCCGCCGCCGCCGCCGCCGCCGCCCTTGCCAGGCGCTCTGGCAGCATTGAAGTAAGCCGGCAGCTGAGGCTTGGGAAAAGTGGCATGGCAAGTTGTGCAGAGCGGAGTGTAGCTGCAGTACACGGACAGGCAGATGGAGCAGACGTGAGCGATTGACACCAGCTTTCTATGGCAGAAACAGGCCGGCCGAGAGTCGCTCGGCCCCAACGATGGTGGCAAAGTTAAGGAGGCCTGTCTGACGGCCGGCTCGGCTAAGAACAGGCTGAGCAGGCACTGCAGCAGAGCGCTGGGCCGGGGCAGGCGAAGATAGAAACCGCCAGACAGCTCAGCGGCCTGGCGAAGCAACGTGGAATCCGACTGGAAATAAAATGAAGCAAAGAATTTCGAATTCATACTAATAGTAGCTTAAATACAGAAAATGATTCATCAATGAAAAGTCCAAACGATTTTTCTAGATTAGTTAATTTTTACTTAATAATATTATTTTTGTATTTTTAGCTAAATATTCATATATTTTTACTGAAAGTAGCTTGAAAGCTCAAATCGTTTTAAGTTTGTTCAAACATGTAAGTAATGACGTAACATGCCTGAGCAATACAAAAAATTAATAAATAAGACTCACAGATATAACGCACGCGTCAATAGGAATCTGACGCTTCTGCGCGGCGAAGACCGCATTCATCAGCGCCATGTACTGGGAGGCCTCGTCGCGACAGCCGCGCAGAAGCAGCACCCTGGAAGCCAGCCGTACGCCGGGCTGTATTTCTCGCTCCCGTCTGGCAATGTAGCACAGAGCCTTCACTAAGCAGCCGGCCATGCAGACTGACAGGCGCAGTTTCTCGGGTTGCACTGAGCGCATTAAAGAATCAGCGGCATCTTTCACGCAGTCGTTCATTGCGGTGAAGCATTCCAGTTTGGCACCGTCGGATTGAGCCGGGCCCTGTTGGCTGAGGGGCACTCCGCCAGGTGGCGACTGAGCAGCGGGGTAGAGGAACTGAGTCTGCGGGAAAGGAAAAGAAAACTAATTTAGCTACAATGCAATTTAGAACTTTGTGGATAAATAAGCATACAAATCCAGGTGAAAATTATGGGATTTGGGAGTTTGAGTTGATATATATATATATATAATATAATATTTATGTTTATATATTTATATGTTTATGTTTATATGTTTATTGTTTATATATATATACTCGTATATTAGAATTAGAATAGGCACATCAATGATTAGCATGAAGGTTTTGGATAAGCATAGGAATCAGGCAATGTACGATGGGATTTCATCTGACGGATAAGGATGGGGATCTAAGGGACAAATATAGGATATGAGGGATAAGAATGGGGATCTAAGGGATAAGGATGGGGATCTGGGTGATCTGGGTGGGGGATAAGGATGGAGATCTGGGTGGGGGATAAGGATGGGGATCTGGGTGGGGGATAAGGATGGGGATCTGGGTGGGGGATAAGAACGGCGATCTGAGGGATAAGAATGATGATCTGATGGATAAGAACTGGGATCTAATAGATACGCATGAGACCAGATTAGTGTTGGGCTCTGGGAGATTAGAAAGTGGATCTATGGGATTGGCATAAGGGGTGTTGATATTTAGATCTGATGGAAATCTAGCAGATTGCAATGGAGATTTACTAAAGGATGAACATGAAAGCTTTGGGGATGTGCTCACTATTTGGTCAACAACTAGCAAATTTCCATACCTGCTCTCCACAGACGCCTAACAAAGCAACTTCATTGCCCGGCTGTACCAGGAGGTGAGCATTGGCAAAGGTGAGCACCGACTGCAGCATCCGACACACGTCAGTGTCGGTTTGGAGCCCCCACCAAGCCGGATTGAGGTCCAGCACCAGCACCAAGAGATGCCGATCGGGTGTTGATGAGGACATTAAATTAAATAAAATCCAACCAGAGCTGAACTAATTCAGACTCGAGATCAGATAGTCGAACTTCAACAACTTTTGGATCGGAGGGCTCAGCTTCATCAAATTCGTCTTCTTTATTCTTCTTCTTTTGCTGCTTTTGCTTGGCCTCGGCGGCGGCCAATCTGGCTTTGGCGGCTCCGGCCGCCCTCACCGCGCACTCTTCGGCGAACAGGCGAATGAGCTCGTTGCACTGCCGGGCCGCCTCGGGCTGGACTGCAGGGGCGGGGTGGGACAGCTTAGCCTTCAGGGAGTGAAGGGAGTGAAGCAACTGAGGATCTGGGAGGCTGGCCTAGCAACTGAGGATCTGGGAGGCTGGCCTAGCACTGAGGATCTGGGAGGCTGGCCTAGCAACTGACACTCTGGGAGGCTTGCCTAGCAACTGAGGATCTGGGAGGCTGGCCTAACAACTGACACTCTGGGAGGCTGGCCTAGCAACTGAGGATCTGGGAGGCTGGCCTAGCAACTGAGGATCTGGGAGGCTGGTGGCCCAGCAACTGACACTCTGGGAGGCTGGCCTAGCAACTGAGGATCTGGGAGGCTGGCCCAGCAACTGACACTCTGGGAGGCTGGCCCAGCAACTGACACTCTGGGAGGCTGGCCTAGCAACTGGGGATCTGGGAGGCTGGCCCAGCAACTGAGGATCTGGGAGGCTGGCCTAGCAACTGAGGATCTGGGAGGCTGGCCTAGCAACTGACACTCTGGGAGGCTGGCCTAGCAACTGAGGATCTGGGAGGCTGGCCCAGCAACTGACACTCTGGGAGGCTGGCCTAGCAACTGAGGATCTGGGAGGGTGGCACAGCAACTGAGGATCTGGGAGGGTGACACAGCAACTGAGGACCTGGGAGGCTGGTACAGCAACTGACACTCTGGGAGGCTGGCCTAGCAACTGAGGATCTGGGAGGCTGGCCCAGCAACTGAGGATCTGGGAGGCTGGCCCAGCAACTGACACTCTGGGAGGCTGGCCCAGCAACTGAGGATCTGGGAGGCTGGCCCAGCAACTGAGGATCTGGGAGGCTGGTCTAGCAATCTGTAAGGATTCTAGCCTAGATGATCTAGAGGGTTCTGACAGTTTGATTATATAAATATAACTCACTTTTAACTTTGTTTTCCTGTAGAAAGCTTTTTACCAAGTCAAGATTTGACCAGCTCATGCAATATGAGGCAGTAAAAAAATTAAAACAAAACTGCCTTTTGAATAATTACAACAATAAGTTTAATTACCAATGCTATAAATGCTAAGTATAGAATGTCATGAGGGAAAAATATTATATAAAATTTATTTCAAGACTACATTCTGGCATAGGAACACATATTTCTGCATAACTTGCCTTGATGAGGATAAATCTAAACAGTAATGCAAAATCTTTTAATGACAGAACACCTTGAGAGAGGCACGGGAAAAGATGGCATTAATGGGCAAAATTGCAAATCAAGCTAAGTCCCATGTTGGCTCAGTTTATTCAAACCAGATTGTTTGTCTTAATATATTAAAAAAGTTTTCATATCATAGGTATATTAATATTAGGCATATATGTGATCAAATTTAGCAAAAATAGCTCAACAAATTTTCCTTAAATTTGTACAATTCAATTAAAATTTTCTAATTTAGAAGCATTTGACATTGTTAATATAGGCCTATAAAATAATAATTAGGCCTATACTTTCTAAACTTAGACCTAGCCACTGCCACTGTAGCCTTCAATATACAATATATATTTATAAATGACAAGCTATTGAAACCCACAGATTTTGAACCCAGGGAATTCCAATCCCTGGAACTATTTTGCCTGTGTTCTAAAATCTAAAGTCATCACAAACAAAAACTTGTTAATAGTTAGTAGGATATAGGCAAACATAAAATGGAGTACATTTGTATAAAGTTAGGATTTAAGACAAACATTGATTTTGTTGGCTAGGATACTGCGCAGAATGTCAGGCAATGTCTGTTTGATTCTAAAACATGTATTGGTAAACTCTGGCCTCTGCCTCTGACACTCCCTATGTCCCTTGGATCCTTTGAAACTTCTTCTTCTTCTTCTCTTCTGTTTCTTCTTTTCTCTCTTGTCCCTTGTCTCTCGTCTCTCTTATATCTTTTCTCCTTTTTCCTCTCTCTTCTCTTCTCTTTGATCTCTTTTTTCCTCTCTCCTCTCCTCTTTAATCTCTCGTCTGCTCTCTCATCTCTCCTTTCTTCTCTTTTATCTCTTCTCATTTTTCTCTACTCCCTACTCTCTTCTTTTCCCCTCTTCTCATTCTTCACTCTCCCCTCTCTTAACACTTCCATCTTCTCTCCTCTTGTAGCACGCGAAGGCGTATTCAGCATGCCAGTGAAGTATGAGACAGACTAGGCCCATGGGCTAAGGTCTGCGATGCTTCACGCCTGCCCCTATCTTCAGCAGGTCAAGGCTGGTGGGAGGTCTGCACCCTCTATTTGCCTCTGGCAGCCGCAGACCCCCCCACGCTGTCTCGCAAGTCGACCCAGGGTACTCATCCCTGCGTGTGTTCAAGGCAGTCCCTAGGGCTGCTGGACAGACTGGGCTCCAGCGCTGGCGACCCTATCCAGTGGCTTCGGCCGAATTTGGGTATGCGGGTCTGGCTTGCCAACCTGCAGGCCGTGGTACTGCTCAACGTACTCTCTAATGCCTAAGGTGTTGACCATGCCGATGGGCTGGAAGGCTGGGGAGTAGTCCGGTCGCAAGCGGTCCCCCTCCTGGTGTCGGGCCAGCCTTGAGGGTGCTATTGGCCTACTGCCCGGTCAGGTGGAGCGGCCGGGTGGGTACCGCGCCCCTTTGAGGGTAGCCCACCAACCTTTTATCATGGCCTTTGAGCCGTTTATGGATAATCAAGCTAACTCTAGGGACGGGGACCCTTCTAAACCCCAACCTCAGTCCGAAGGACCGGCCAGCTCTGCTGGCAGATCCCAACCAACTGATTCAACTGTGGCAAAGGAAGGACCGGCTGGCTCTGCTGGCAGATCCGACCAGAGCTACCAAACTCAAAATACCCAAAGACCTGCCAGCTCCACTGGTGGATATAAGGGAACCGCGAGCTCTGAGCCTAAAGGACCGGCCAAATCTGGCAGATCCGATGAAGCTCAGCGGGCTCGGCTTGAGCGCAAATGCGCTAAACAATGCGCCAAAAGGCAGGCCAAGAAGGGAGCTGCGGGGGCCAAAGCGGCGGCGTCCACCATGGATGCTGAAGCGACTGGAGCCCCAAGGCAACCAGGCGGGCCGGCCGGTGGAAGCTCCAGTAGTTCAGCGGCGGCGCTCCCTGGAGCTGCTGCCGCGGCTGCTGAGGCCAAAACCACGGCGCAACAAATGGCCACTGCCAACAAGGAGGTTCCTTCGGGAGCTACCTTTGAGGCGAAGGCCAAGGCCAAAATCCCGGGAGTGATCATCCAAGGTCGCGACCAGGACTGGACCACTGATCAGCTTCAAAAAGTGTGGAGTGCTGTTGACTCCTATCTGATTGAGCTGACTGTCGAGGAGGGAATCTACATCGGCATTGAGCGGATGGTGCTACGAAGCACATTTGTTCTTATTGCTCCTAGCAGCGAGGAGGACGCTTGGCAGCTGCTCCAGCGGCTACCGACGGTCTCCTTGGATGCTGACCTTGGCGGAGCTCTTTTTCTTCGCGAGGGCCAGCGTCCAAAGACGATACCCTATGTGGTTTTCGTCCCTGCTAAGAGCACCGCAGCTGGACCAGACGTTATTCGCCGGGTCCTACTGCGTCTAAACCCCGACCTCCCTGCTAGTGGACTGGTGTATCACCGTAAAGTCCGCAGGGGGGAGACGGGCAACTCAATTGTCCTCGGCCTTTCCAGCAATTGGGCGAGTCGGTACCCTAATGGATCCTCTTTCTAGCTGGGTGCCCTCAAGCTCAAGATGCGCCGAGGAAAGTCTGCCAAAGGGAAGGCTACTGCCAACCCCGGCATCTCCGGCAAGAGCGGGGCGCAGTCTAAGGCCCAAGGAAAGGCGCAAGCCGATCCCAAAGCCAAAGCTGCATCTCGCCCCTCTGCTAGCAGCAGTTCGGCGACCGTGGTAACGGCTCCGGCCAAGCCCTGGGAACCAAACCTGCCAGTCGGAGAAGGAGTTGAGGACGAGGCCGGGTCTTCGGAATCCGAGCTCTCCTCGGCCACCCTGGTGGGGTCTGAAGGTAAAGATGCAGGTGAGGAAGCTTTCTCCATCCTGTCATCGGAGCCTGAGGACTCTGCTGGGGGGGGGGCCAGTGGGGGTGAGGAGGCCATGGACGTCGACCAACTCCCATCTCCCAGTCAAGCCCCAGCGGCCTGGGATGAGGACGATCTGTTGTCCAAGTCTCCTTGATGGCCCTGGGCTCTAGCCAGAAATTGCATTTAATACAGTATGACTAAGCTCCACGCTGCCAAAGGAGCGGCATTCTGTCTGCAAATTAATTTACAGCATTGCATATCTACGTCAGTAAATCTGATGAAGATTGCTGAGCTGTACAGGCCAGGCCTCATCCTGATCCAGGAACCCTGGATGCGCAACGGTAAGTTGCCCAACATTCCCTCTGGCTACTCTGATTTTTATGTGTGTGGCCCGGGGAACAGCCGCCCTAGAGCGGCTATCCTTGCTGCTAGCCATCTCCAGGCTTGGCTGAGGACTGATCTCTCTGATGGAGACCTTTGTGTCATCCAATCTAATCATTTCTCTCCGCGTACGTGTCTTGTTGCCTCGGTTTATATCCCAGGCGACAGAGACCCTGCTCCTGAGAGTTTACTGCGCCTTGCGCAATACTGCGAGTCCCAGAACGCTGAGCTGTGCTTAGGGGGCGACCTCAACGCGCACCACAAGCACTGGGGCAGCAAAGATACCAACACTAGAGGAGAGGAGCTTCTGGCCCTCATCTCTAACACAAACCTCATGCTCTGCAACCGCGGCAGCACTCCTACCTTTAAAAATGGCAGATGGACCGAGGTCCTCGACGCCACACTCGTTACCCCAAGACTCTTTGACAGAGTTGAGGAGTGGAGAGTCTGGTCTGAGGAGCCCTCCCTGTCTGACCACTGCTTTATCGCCTTTAACATCGCGGACACTAAAACCCAGTCTCCGATCACTTGGAGACGCAATATCCGCAACACTGATTGGGCGGCCTACAAGGCTGCCCTTGATCTGCACCTGCAGGAACTCACGGACTTACGTCTGATTGAGACCTGCGAGGATGTGGATCATATGGCTGAGACGCTGACAGGTTGCATTATTGAAGCCTACGAAGCAGCTTGTCCTGCTCGCGCCTACAAAGGCAAGACCTTGGCGCCGTGGTGGAACCCGGAGCTGGGGAAACTCAGGCGGAAGGCCAAAAGCCTTCATCGCCGTGCCATGAAGACCGGAAACCCGGAGGACATGGAGCTTTTCCGGCAAGCCTCCCGCAATTTCAAATCTGAAGTGCGCAAGGCCAAGGAATGTAAGTGGCGCCAATTCTGCAATGAATTGGATCAAGACAGACCTACTTCTAGGCTTGTCAAGGCCCTTACAATGGACAAAATGTCCAAATTAGCCATGATCAAAAAAGATGATGGCTCTCTTACTAAAGACCCTGAAGAAGTGCTTCAGCATATGCTTAGCACATTCTTCCCGAGGGTACCTACTGCTAGACCGGAGCCCAACCATTCGATGGATGGAGCCACCCTAGCGGCGGGCATTGTCACTGAAGACCTAATCACTTGTGCTGTCAGAACCTTCAAACCCTTCAAATCTCCTGGACCTGATGGTATCTACCCTGTTCTCCTTCGTGAAGCAGCCAAGATACCCTCGTTCCTGAGACTCACCCGCAATCTTATGCGGGCCTCTATCCAGCTGGGATACGTTCCCAAATGCTGGACTGAAGCTCGGGTAGTCTTTATTCCCAAACCTGGGAAGGGTGACTACCAAAGCGTCAAGGCCTTCCGGCCTATTAGCTTAACGTCAGCAATGCTTAAGCTCACTGAGAGGCTTATTCTCTGGCGGCTGCTGTCCTGCGAGCTGACAGCGATGCCCCTCAGCAATAATCAGCACGCCTTCCGTACCGGGAGGTCGACTGACAGCGCCCTGCATGCGATTGTCGAGAAGATTGAAAGGGCGGTACTGGGTGACAGTTACGCTCTGGCTCTCTTTCTTGACATTGTTGGCGCCTTCGACAACGTTATCTTTGAAGCGTTTCAGAGGGCCCTTCAAAATCGCAAAGCTCATGCTACCCTCATACGGTGGATCATGTACATGATCTCCAACCGTACGGTCACTGCCCAACTTCTTGGGCAAACTGCCTCCACCAGAGTCTGTAAGGGTGGACCCCAAGGCGGAGTCCTCACCCCGATGCTCTGGAACCTGGTCATGGACGCTCTTTTGAGTGACTCCTGACCCGACCCCGTCTTCAAAATCGGGTATGCTGATGACGTCACGGCCATTGTGGCAGGACCGTCTCCCAGCACGCTCAGGGATCTGATGCAGAGCTTTATCCGCAAAGCAGAATCCTGGGCCAATGACAATGGTCTGGAACTCTCTGAGCCCAAAACCGTTGCCATTATGTTTACCAGCAGACTACGCTGGAACATACGTCCTCTGCAGCTCTACGGCAGAGATATTGCCTTCGCGCACCAGACCAGATGTCTCGGGGTCACACTTGACCACCGGCTCAACTGGTCCTCCCACGTGAAAGCAAAAGCCAAGCATGCCTCAGCCATCCTGGCCCAGCTCCGACGAGCACTTGGCACTTCTTGGGGTCTATCCCCAAAGCAGCTTTGGTGGATCTATACTTCCGTAGTTAGACCTGCCATTACGTACGCCTCTGTTGTTTGGGTTAGCGCTACCCAGGTCAAAAGCCATGCAGACCTGCTCAACACGATCCAAGGCAGAGCGTGTAGGCTCATTTGCAACGCCACCAGGTCTACGCCCTTTGCTGGCATGGGGGCCTTCCTTAATCTTCCGCCTCTTGACCTCTTCATCAGGGGTGAGGCGGCTAGAACGACGCGGCGTATAATTGATGCCGGCATCAAATTCATTTACATGAGAGCACCTGCTAAGCGGAATCTTGTCCCGCATAGCGATCTGTGCCTCAACTTTCTCAACGAGTGTCAGGCCAATCGCGTCTTCACCGATGGCATTGCCTCAACGCTCAACCTGAGACAGCGCTATTTCGTAGCTATCGACTCGCGCGATAACATCAATGACCATTGGAACCCTGGTGAGCTTCATTGCTACACCGACGGTTCTAAGCAGTCAGCCAACACCGGCTTTGGTGTTGGAATCTTTCTGAATGGGAGGGTCATCGCTACCCACGCTCAATACACTGGGGTCAACTCCAGTGTTTTCCAAAATGAAGTTCTGGCCATCAGCTCCTGCACTGCAGAGCTTCTCGCCACTGGCGTTACTGGTAAGAACATCATTTTCCATTCGGACAGCCAAGCTGCCTTGCACGCCATCAGTGGCTGCAGCACCAACTCTGCTACAGTCCTTGACTGTATCAAACTCCTCAATGTGTTGGGTTCCGCCAACAAAATTACCCTTAAGTGGGTTCCGGGGCATGTGGGGATCCGAGGAAATGAGTTGGCTGACACCCTTGCAAAAGTTGGTGCCTCCGGCTCCTCTCTCGGCCCCGAACCTCTTGTCCCGATTCCTGGCTGTGTCATTGACTCGCGCATCAAAGCGTGGATCAGGACTCAGCACCGCTCGACTTGGGCGAACCGCACGAACTGCAGGCAATCCAGAGGCGCTGTCCCTCAGCCCTCTCACCAGCTCCGGAAGCTCCTCTTGCGCCTCTTGCGCAGAGACATCCGGGCTGCCACCATGACCCTTTCTGGTCACGGCTGCTTCTCCAGGCACCAGTACCTGCAGGGCAACGCCACCAACGCCACCTGTAGTTTCTGCAACTCAGGTGACGAAACTGCTGAGCATTTCGTCAGCATCTGTCCCGCCTTCACGCGGGCCAGACTCACTTACCTCGGGCCACACACATCTATTACTGAAGCGTGCAAACCCGAAAACTTTAATCAGCTCATGCGCTACCTTTGGGCCACACGCAGGGCTGAACTCTCCTTTCCAGAGAGCACCATAGCTGCTGGCGACACTGGGGGACCTCCCTGGGTGGCGCCAACCCTCCGTCCATAGCGACGCGTTGGCCGTTCAGGGACTAGCGGAATGGGCGCCCGCGCCTTCCCGCTGTGTCCCCTCCGGGACAGCCCTGCAGCTAAGTCAAGAAATAAGTCTCCTCTTGTCTCTCTTCTTTTAACTCTCTCTTCTAGTCTCTCAACTCTCCTCTCTACTATTCCCCCCTCTCTCTCTCTCTCTCTCTCTCTCTCTCTCTCTCTCTCTCTCTCTCTCTCTCTCTCTCTCTCTCTCTCTCTCTCTCTCTCTCTCTCTCTCTCACTCTCATCTCTCCTCTCCCATCTCTCTCTCTCCCTCCCCTTCTATTCTCTACTCTGCCCCCTCTCCTCACTTATTTCTTTCCTTCCTTTTTCCCCTCTGTGATTTTTCATTCTTTATTTCTTTTTCTCTATTCTATTCTCTCTACTTCATCTTTCTGTTCACTCTTGTCTCTGCTCTTTCTCTGACATTTATCTTCATCTTTATTCTTATATTATCTCATCTTCTTCTGTACTCTTTCTCTCCCATCTTTCACTCCTCGCTTTCTCTTCTCTCTTTTCATCTCATCTCTTCTCTTTTCTTCTATACTCTTTATCATCTCTCTCCCTCTATCCTCCTTTATCTATCACGCATTCT
The DNA here is from genome assembly GCA_002269645.1 of Macrostomum lignano. NCBI lineage: Eukaryota > Metazoa > Platyhelminthes > Macrostomidae > Macrostomum > Macrostomum lignano. The sequence continues at coordinate 28,752 of NIVC01003527.1, forward strand.
CATCTCTCTTCACTCTCTCATCCCTACAATTTATCTCTTCTCTCTCCCTTTAAATCTTCTTTTCACCTTTCTCTTTCTCCTCTCCTCCATTGCAGCTCTCTCTCTTCTCATCTCTCTCTCTTGTCTCTCTCTCCTCTTTCTCTGCTCTCTCTCTACTCTCTCCTCTCTCTTTCTCTTATCATCTCTCCCCTTCATCTCTCCTATTATTTTATATCATTTCTCTTAGTCTTATCCCCTCTCTTGCCTTTTCTCTTTTTGAATTGTCTATTTCTTCTTCTTTCCACTCACATCTGCCTCTTAGCCATGAGCTGGACTCTTTATCTGGCCTTTGAGGTAAAAGTCTGCCAATCCCTGCTTGGAAAGCCAGTTTATGGGATGTAATACTCTCATGGTTGTTCTCATGCTTTGATCATGTCATTTTTCTGGCCAATTTGCAGCACTGAGAAGAAGTTGCATAATTTCAGCTCCACTGCAGTCTAAATCAGTCTAATATAACAACCAAGGAAATACGCATTTCTTAGGAAGCCATTTAAATTTTGGAGTACCTTTAAGACTTAAGTGAAACTTAATGTTACAACTTCAATGGTGTGACTTATATTGTATTGCATCACTTTTTTTTAATCTTTTGCTTATGGATAGATTTTATGGATGGCTAAATGTAGCCTCTCTATGGGGGTGCAGAGAAGGCTATAAATAAAGCTATTCCAAAACACTGTACATTGTCATGTACTAGGAAAATAAATGTCAACAAAAACATAAAATAAAATTTGTTTACTGTTTTGACCCACCTTTGGACTGTACAGTTTGTTTTGCTTAAATATATTGATGCTGAAAATCAAAGGTTAGTTGAATTTGCCCTGACAACATCTTATGTTTGACAAAATATGTTGGCTAAAAAGAAAATTTTATTTTATATTTTTGTTGACATTCATTTTCCTACTATTTATTAGATGAGCTACACTTCTATTCAACCATTGTCATGTATATTCAACCATACATGAGCAACCTCCGAAATTTGGTCGGCCATGCGACTTAGTTTCAACAAAAATGCGACGTAGTTTTGGCCAAAAATGCGACTTACATGTAAAAAAACCCTAAAGCAAAATTAACGCAACTTTGGGTAAACGGCAGGAGTAACTATGACTGTCTTATTAAGCCAAAATGCCTCGTCAGCTACTTAGTACTACTACTTGGTTATTTTTTCAGGTGGGCATTTTTGCGACTTCCTTGGTTGGCCGCCAGATCGGTCGGCCGGATCGGCCGACTCGGCCGACTGTTGCGCATGTATGTATTCAACCCTATTGCCTGGTCCTTGGTCTAGCTCTGGGGGAATGAGTGAGTGGCACAAACAACAGAAAAAGCAGACAAACTTCACATGCTTACAGTTTCTGTTCTAAATGAGTTATAGAGTTGAAACTTTACATTTAGACAAAGAATGAGTCAATAAAGAATGGTGTCAAGTTTGAAGTCAACTGCTTTATATGGAGCAAACTTATGGCAGCCAAACGTTAGTCAATTTTGAAACCCCTTTTACATATCTAGGCCACCTAGATTGGGAAAGAGAGGCAGGCAGGCAGGTGGAGGTTGGGGCGGCTATCTCATTAACAAAAAACAGCCTAAATTTAAAAGTGCACAGCACTATTTTGAATTAACTTTGAGACTCAAAATTTTATATAATTATGTCAAAAGGGTTGAAGATTGTCTGTGTCAAATTTAAAGAGAATCAGTAGAAGTGAAGTGGCACTTTAGAGGATTTAGTAAAAAATTGCACATTTTGAGCAGTTTTTGCACTTTTAGATTAATTAGATAGGAAGACCCAAGTTTAGGAAATTTTAAAGTAGCCTAAGACATTTTCCACAGTGAGTTTAGGGTGGGTACAAAATTTGGTGTAATTTGGTTAAGTGGTTTAGGAGTCCATAGCAAACAAAATTGTCTACAGAGAGACACTGAGACACAGAGTTTTCATTTTTATAGGTAGCAATAATAGAAAGTCATTTACTTGGCAAAGTCTCTTAGATCCTACTAAAGTTTGAATCATTTAAAAGCATTAGGCCATTCATTATAACCTAATTAAAAGTAATACAAAGTGTCTTCTAACTTAGAAGGGCAACAGGCAAGGCCTAGTTCTAGTTTATTGTGTTAAATTATTTTGCCCTCTATTCAAGGGTAGGGGGGTTGGAATATAACGAAGTAAACTAGAACTATGCCGGGCAACAAGCCACTTAAAAGCAAAAGAAGCCACTTAATAAAAGCATTGAGAACCATGTTTTCAACCCTAGCATAGGTCCTAGGCAGGCAGCAGGCCTTGTCTAGTGAGGCCATAAAATAATGGCAATGGCTAGAGTTCCAGCATTAGGACTAATTTTCCAATGGCTATAGATCTGGCAGGGCCATTATAATAGTACGAACATTATTTTTCTATAGGTGGCAGATATTGAGATTTTGTTTAGATAAGATTTAAGACCAAATGATAAGTCAAGATTTCAAATGAGATACTTCTAATGTTTAGACTTTTAAATAGATAGTCATTTTATATACTTCTATTCTATAAGTTCTATATGGCATTGCCAGATCCATAGGCCTATCCATTAGAAAACAGGTTCTGGTGCTAGAACTCTAGCCATTGCCTAAAATAGCATAGGTAATTTTTTTTCAAAATTACTCTATAGTCTACAGAATCATTATATTAGGGGCCTGTTATGTTTTGTTTGTCTTGATATATTGTACTACTAATACTATTAGCTTCTTTGTTGAAAACATAGGCCTAAAATAAATTTCCTTAAAACATTGATAGGCCTATATCTATAAATTATAAAATAGGCCTACAATATTTTTATTTTACATCAAAATTATATATTGGGTAATCTACATTTTTCAATTTTCATTCTTTCAAATTTCAATTGAGAACCCAGAAAGTTAGGCATTCTTTTATTATAGAAGACCCAAAAATGCGTGACTTTCGTAATGGAAGACGTATAGAAAAGGGGAAGAAATCAATCGAAAAATGAGCATTCACTAACAAAATGAAAGCGTAGCAAAAGTTAATTCCACACAAAGTTGTTATACTATAATTGCAAGTGTTTATTCCACCAATCTCATACCCAGCCTATCAAACTATAATACACTAGTGCCATGAGGAGAGGTCACTGTGTATATACACTTAGAACACTGTGTATATACACTTAGTTTTAGAAAACTGCAAAATAGGAATATTGCTTGTGTGTCTCGTGAAACAAAAGTAAGAAAGAAGCAGCGAGCTATCATACGCCAATGTTACTCGAGAGACACGAGTACAAGTACGAAAGATTTAGAAACGCATGAAAGCAGCATGCACACGCATCCCCTTCACCTTTGAAAAAGAAGACCCAACTCATTTCACCTAAGTATTTACAACACAGAGGTCTTGCATTACAAAAGTAAAAGACCTTTATGTTAAACTTTCTGCAGAATTTCCAACAGGTAACCGACAATGAACATTGTGATCCCCTACTTTCGTTTTGGAAGACCTTTAATAGATGCTTAACATTGTCAGTTTTTTAAAAATGAAACTGTATATATCAGACTAACTGTATATATCTATGAATGTATATATTCATAGAAATGTACCCAAGGCCGACACAGGAAAACAAATCATCTAAACCCTATGTTTCTGCAGCTTTTGTTGCTGCCACCCCTACTACCTTTATTTTGGAAGACCTTCAATGAAATAGTAGCTTGACGGTCTTCTAAAACAAAACTGTAATATAAACTGTAATAAAGGACACACAAAGCCATTAAGAATAAACAAACAAAATAATAGACAACAATATGTGAGCAGCTTCCTATGTTTTACGCGGGTCTTCTTTTTCGAAACTGCCAGCTTCCTATTTGATACATAGAGGGTCTTCTAAAACGAAAGAATGCCAAAAGTTAAATTGCTGAAAAATAAAAAATTGGCCTAGGCCTATTAGAGCTGTCAAAATTAGAGATTTTATTCGAGACGGGATTCGAGACGAGAAAGGCTTATAAGTCGAGAATTTCGAGACGAGACAAGACAAAGTAAATCTAAAAAATATATTTCAGAATTGCATCTTGTCTTGCTTTTATCTTGCCTTATCTTGTCTTAAATTTCTTGATAAGATACAATTCTAAAAAAATATTTTTTAGATTTTCCAGAATACTTTCTTAATTCTAGTTTTAATTCTTTGCTATTTATTCATAAGAATTTATGCTTGTAGCATATAGGCCCTTGGCCCTACTATGTCTATTACTAATTTGTCAAAAGACCTGTGTAGATTATCTTCAAGTCTGCTATCATACACCTTGCTGCAGAACTGAAATGATAACTAAAAGAGCACATATGCAATGCAAACTCGTATATAACGACGTTCGTTAAATAACTGCTTGACATTGGCTAGATTTTACCATTTGAAAATTGCCCTATCAAGCGTGTTACAACAAACAGTTGTATTTATATGAAAATTTGCTCCCCTTTTTATATTTTATCACTTAAAAGCTTTTGAAAAAAGGTATCGGAAAAATTCTTGAATCTCGTCTCGAATTTCTTGACAAAATTCGAGATTTCTCGAGACGAGAAAAAATGTTGAGATCTTGTCTCAAATCTTGTCTCGTCGAGATCTCGTGACAGCTCTAAGGCCTATGCAGGTATCAGGGGTATAGGGAGCTAGGAGGGGGGATAAGGGGATCTTGTAGGGCCTATCGCCCTATCCCCCTAAAAAGCCTAACAAAAACTTTTTTGTTGCCCTTTGTTGCTATACATGCTAGGCCCCTACAATGTGACTCTGTCATAGCACTTTTACCTTGGTGTATCCCCCTGTAGAAAATTCACCTTGGTGTATCCCCCCATAGGAAATTCCTGGCTACGCCCCTGGCAGGTATCATTTGAATAGGCCTAGGGACTTCAATATTTGAGGCCTGACTGTTTTGCTCTTTGTCTATTTATACAAAAAGGAAGGCCAGGCCTCTAGGCAGGCCTATACTAATACTAGGGGCTTAATAACTGATGCGACATTTGTCTATATTTAATAATCCTGAAAAATATGTTTTTTTAACGTTTGTTGTGTAATGTAGCAAAACAAACACAGACATTAGGCCCTATTTTTTATATTTTATCTCAGAAATGTAAATCTTGGTTTCAGCTAGTGTTAAATTGCAAATAACAGATAGTAGAAACTTTGCAGCTACTCAAAAATTATTAGGGAAAAATTCTGATCTCTGATTATCGCGGTCTGCTGTCTGTTCTGAGGCTTTTCATCTTACAAATTCCAGAATCAGAATCGGTTCGGATCTTCCAAGAAAAACAGCAGTATAACTATTTAATTCTGTTGAATGTTTGACTGCCTTAACAACCTCACTTAGCACAATTTTTCACTTACTTCTTGGCGATTGTCATTCGATAATAAAAACTTTATAGCACGTATTTCCCTCTAGTTATAGAGACAAAAAGTTATACTTCACAAATTTGTTCTGGTTCTGGAACCAGAACAAGCAATATGAAAAGGCCCTCTGTCTGCTGTCTGCGTAGCTGATAATAATTTTCCTTCCACCATCACCATAACCAAGCCGCGGCTGCAGCTGTAGACTGGAGACCGGTGATCGGATAAAGACAAGGGAGGGGGATGCCCCTCCTTTGCATAGACTAGGCCTATGAAAATGAAATAAATGAACATAATTGCATCCTAGACTAGGCCTGGAGTTAATAAGGATAAAGGCAGACTTCTTGACATTGTGAGTAAGGTACCGAAGAGTGAAGACGTGAAGTGAAGTGATGCTAGGCCCTACTCTACTCACTTGACTTTCTTAGAAATGAGATAAAGGGCCGATAAGGAATTTTCAAGAAATAAATAGGCCTAGTTTGTTTTGATTGCAAAGAGTAGGGCCTAGTCTAAGTATAAACTAAAAATAATTTCGTATATTTTATCATCAAAGTCCTATATTGAGATGTTTGTAAATTTTATATAATAAAACTATGAACTAGGCCTATGCAGGTCCTATTCTGTAGGACCTAGGCTAACTGGCATTGGCATGGCATAGTCTAGGCTTAATACTAGGAAGTCCAATCAGGCAAATAAATGCTAAGCCTAAAAATACTTTAACCTTATAGACTAATCTTTTCAATTTAAAAAAATTATCATTTGAATAGCAACTTAAATATTCAAAAGGCCTATCAGTTTTAAAAATTTTAAAGCACATATTGTGAGTGACACAAGTGTCAGTTAATAATAAGCTAGGCCTAATTTATGGAAAATATGACAGTTTATTATTATCTTCAGAAGCTATCTAGATATTATTAATAAAAGTTTTTCTCTATGAAAACAAATTAGGCCTAGGCTAGGCTAGGGCCAATTTTTTTCTCTTTAGGCCTAGGCCTAGCTTATGCCTATATCTGTTGTTTATTTTATGTAATTGCACTGGCATTGCTAAGTTAGGCTCTATTCATTTGCAAAATAATTATTCAAATTTTTAATTTTTTTAATTTAATTTAATTTTTAAGTTTTTTTCATTTTTAGCCCCCCCCCCATAGTCAGGAAGGTGGCAAGTGCACGCGGGAATCAATTTATGGAAAAATCCTTAGTGCACGCCATACATGCGCAACTGCTGGCCGACCTGGCTGATCTGGCCACCGTAAATCGTGGCTGACTAGGGGTAAGTCGCAAAATTGAGTCAACCAAAAACAGAAAAACACAAGAACCAAGAAGGGCAAGAGGAAAGCGAAAGAAAGAGCAGTTCAGGGAAAATGGTGAAGCAAAAGAAAAACAATTCGCAAAAGAAGCAAACTAAGTCGCAAAAAGGATTAGGTAAGTCGCAAAAAGGATCAGGTAAGTCACGAAGGGTTAGGTAAGTCGCAAAAGGATTAAGTAAGTCGCAAAAGGATCAGCTAAGTCGCAAAAGGATTAGGTAAGTCGCAAAAAGGATTAGGTAAGTCGCAAAAAGGATCAGGTACTTACTTACTTACTACTGACGGGGGGCGCAGGCGCCGCGAATAGGCCGCGAGGCCCCTATCGCAACCCCAAGGTAAAAGAGCACAAGGATTAGCCTTGGGGGTGCGCCCAGTCCCCGCCAGTAGTCGGCAGGTCCGCAGTGGAGGCATCGGCGACCCTCATCCGGCCGGAGTCCCGGACGAAGGCGCGGAGGTCTCGGATATTGTCCGCGGTGGTCAGCTCGTCCATCCGCTGGGGGTGGCCGAGGTATTTGTGCCGCGCCTTGTTGAAGTAAGGGCAGAAGGTGACGTGATGCTCCGCGGTCTCCTCTCCTATGCCACAGAAGGGACAGGTGGGAGGGCAACCGGTTTGCAACGATATATGTCTCTGGAAGAATCCGTGGCCGGTTAGGACCATGCACATCTCCCTGAGGTCGGTTTTGTTAAGCGAAATCAGATAATCAGAGACTTTCCTGTTCAGGTTAGGCATGGCAGAGCGGCTCTGCCTGTACTCGGTGCAGCTGTTCCAGTGGAGCTGGTGCTGCTGATGGAGCCACCTGTTGATATGGCGGGTGACTTGCGACCTGGGGGTGGGTAGCCTCATCAGACGGTGGTTGCCGTCTGGGTTGCTGCCCTCCTTGGCGAGAGAGTCCGCGAGCTCGTTGCCCAGGATGTTGCTGTGACCAGGTGTCCAGATAATTCTAATCCTGTTAAGGACTGAGAGAAAGGATCAGGTAAGTCACAAAGGGTTAGGTAAGTCGCAAAAGGATTAAGTAAGTCGCAAAAAGGATTAGGTAAGTCACAAAGGGTTAGGTAAGTCGCAAAAAGGATTAGCTAAGTCACAAAGGGTTAGGTAAGTCGCAAAAAAGATTAGGTAAGTCGCAAAAAGGATTAGGTAAGTTGCAAAAGGGTTAGGTAAGTCGCAAAAGGATTAGGTAAGTCGCAAAAGGATTAAGTAAGTCGCAAAAAGGATTAGGTAAGTCGCAAAAGGATCAGCTAAGTCGCAAAAGGATTAGATAAGTCGCAAAAAGGATTAGGTAAGTCGCAAAAAGGATCAGGTAAGTCACAAAGGGTTAGGTAAGTCCCAAAGGATTAAGTAAGTCGCAAAAAGGATTAGGTAAGTCACAAAGGGTTAGGTAAGTTGCAAAAAGGATTAAGTAAGTCGCAAAAAGGATTAGGTAAGTCGCAAAAAGGATTAGGTAAGTCACAAAGGGTTAGGTAAGTTGCAAAAAGGATTAGCTAAGTCACAAAGGGTTAGGTAAGTCGCAAAAAGGATTAGGTAAGTTGCAAAAAGGATTAAGTAAGTCGCAAAAAGGATTAGGTAAGTCCCAAAAAGGATCAGGTAAGTCGCAAAAAGGATTAGGTAAGTCACAAAGGGTTAGGTAAGTCGCAAAAAGGATTAAGTAAGTTGCAAAAAGGATTAGGTAAGTCGCAAAAAGAAGCAACTAAGTCGCAATAAGAGGGAAGTAAGTCACAATCAGAGGCAATCAGGGGGTAGTAGGTGCAAGTGTGGCAGGAGAGCAAAAACAGAATAGAAGCCTTCAACCACAGACAAGATCTTTGAAATCAGAAGCCTGCGTCAACAGTTTCCCATTGATTTCTTAAACTCTGGAGCAGGGGTTGGCAAACTCCGGCTCGCGAAGCCCCTCTATCTGGCCCTCGCCCCTCGAGTTCTTTGAAACTTCCTAACTACGAGTAGCAAGGTTGGTGTCTCTTCAACTCTCATCTCTCTCTTCTTCTCTACCTTGCCTCCCCTCTTCTCTCTCTCCCCCTTTTCCCTCTTCTCTCTCCTCTCATTTTTACTCTCCTCTCTTCTCCCCCTTTCTCTCTACCCTTTCTCCTCAATGCCCTCTTCTCTCCTCTTATCTTCAGCAAAAATATGTGCATATTTTCTTACTTCAAAGTAGAGGGAATAGAAGATTAGAGATAAGCAAACAGAGGAGAGGCGAGCGATGCGATGGGAGAAAAGATAGAAGAGGAGAGAAAAGCTGAGGGAGGAAAAAGAGATGAGAGAGAAGAGGAGATTAGAGGAAAGAGGAAAGAAAAGATGATGGATGAGATCAGAAGAGAGGAAAGAGGAAAGAGGAGAGAGTAGATGAGAGAAGAGAGGATAAAGAGGAGATGAGAGGAGAGTGAAGAGAGGAGAGATGAGAGAGTAGAAAAGAGAGGAGAGATAAGATGAGAGAGTAGAGTGGAGAGAGACGAGAGGGAAGATAAGATGAGAGAGTAGAGTGGAATGGAGAGAGACGAGAGGAGAGATAAGAATGTAGAGAGGAGACAGAAGAGATAGGAGAGGAGAGGAAAGAGAGGAGCAAGGAGAGGAAAGAGAAAGGGATAAGGGATGAGAGAGAAAAGAAAAAGAGGATGAGAAGATTGAGGAATGGAGAGAATTTGCAAAGGCCTCAAATCTTAGTTTAACATGCATTACTCCCATCTTTGCCTTTTTCCTAACTGTTAACAAGTTTTTGTTTGAGCATGACTTCAAATTTAGAATCTATGCAAAAATAGTTCCGGGAATTAGAATTCAGTGGTTTTAAAATCTGTGGGTTTTCACAGCTTGTATCTCTACTGGATTCGTATTCTGCATCTGATGAGCCATCTGAATCAGGGCTCTCATCTTCCATGCCAAATCGTCTAGCAAATCGTTCTTGAGCTATAGGTCACACTGTATTCACTTCACTTACTTCTGGACATTCATGAATCATGACTTTTGTAGTATGCTCACTATACTGTACTGACATTCTGACAATTTACTAATTGCTTCATGCCGCCACTAGATGACACTGATTAGCTGTTATAAAAATGTGGAATCTGCACGCAGCACTAATTAGCTGGCGAGGCATTTAGCTTTAAAAATATGGTTATAGTTACTCTTGCCGTTTACCTAAAGTTTTTGCTTGGCTCTTTCATAGGTAAGTTGCATTTTTTATCGAAAACTAAGTCGCACGGCCAGCGTAATTTCAGAAGTTGCGCATGTATGGTGCACGCCAATGTACGCCAATTTTTTAAAACCCTTAACATGACGTTTCTGTTGCATGCCAAAAATCTTGAATACCAAAAATCATGTACGCCTCATGTACGTGTGATTTGAATATTAACTGTATTACTCTATTAGATACTATTTTTAAATAAATTTTCTAATTACGTTAAACAAAGTTTATATAAAAAAAGGAAATTCACTACAAAGAACATAGTGAGTATCAAAAACTTTTTCTTCACATTTCAAGAAACAAATAAACTAAAAGTCTACAAGAGTCACAAAATAAGAGCGTTTAAAAGTTATTGCAGATTTTAATTTTAATGTAGGCTGTAGAGTGTCAGGCCTGGCTGTAGGCTAGGCTGTAGCCTCAACTAGTTGGTTTAATCAATATTCAAATTCAATTGTTCACGTTTAACTTTATATATTGTATATATATAGTGTATACATCTATATCTGACTTGTTGATATACTGTCAGTTTGTAATTGCATGCCAAGGTTATACGCCAAGTATTAAAAACTTGTACACTGAAAATTTAGGCGTGGCTTGAGACCTCTATTTGCACGCCAACTTTGCACGCCAAAATTTTAGCGTGGCTTGTGCACGCGGGAAAATTCCCGCATGCAGGCCACCTTCCTGAGTATGGCCCCCCCCCTAGCCATAGCTCATAGATACCCTTTTTTTGTAAAAATTCCCCCACAGATGGGCCTTGAATTTAAAGAGTCCACATATAGTGCATTGTGTATATAATGTCACAATTTCAAGAGCAACAAGGGTCCTTTATTTTGCAACTCTACAAAAACGAAAAACCTCATGGGCCCCATGCTACATATAAAGCATAACTACTAATCATGCACTGCATGCAACTTCTATGGCAGCCAAAAAATGTTCTCACGTGGCTGGTACATCCACAAGACTAGGCCCCTCTTGCTCCCTAGTTGAAGGCTATGCATATTGAAAGAGCCATTTATTAAGTTGAACATAAACTTTTGTTATAGAGGGCCTGTTTTTTATAGAAATATTTTCTTTTTTAAGATTTATTAGACACTAAGCCCTATTAACTAATAGTGACATTTGCTTTTTATTACTAATTAAATCAATTTATCAAAGTATAAATTTTAGTAAGTATAATTTATTAGTAAAACAATAGCCATTGACAATACTATGTAGTTTCTTTGTCAAAAAACTTTAAGCATTAAAGCATTTTATATATTATTTTTAAACTAAGCATATATAGAGCAAATTGAGAAATGCAACAATTTTTTGTTTTTTGTTTTCTAAGCTTAATATCTCAAGAAATCACAAATGAAACAAATCATATTTATAAATAAACCTAAATTAGAAACATTAAAGCTAGGCCTAATACTATATTTTTTATTATATATTTTTCATGTTCTAATCAAATTGCTAATTAAACAAATTAATTAACCATCTTTTATAAGTTTATAATAACAACAAATCAATAAAAAATTGTCTACAAAGAAAAGCTAAAAATAGTCAAGTTTTTCTCAAATAGTATATTCCTAGAAATAGGTATATAGCCAGGATTCACATCAAATGGGGGGAGAAAGATATAATTCTATCTCTAATAGAAGTAATAGAAGTAAAATACAAAGGCAGTAAAACCCCCCTCCTAGGAAGGAAACATGTCTCTAATGTCTACCCCTTGGCTATGCCCCACTCCTAAGATAGCCAGTTGCAGAAAAATCTAACTCAACAAAGGGGGAGGGGCTACCCCCTCTAAATCTACCACTGAAGACAGCTAGATAGCTAATTGGGTAGGCCTTAATAATACTAGTTTTATACAAATTTTGTCATTAAAAAGATTGTTGTTTTTTGCTATAGAAAATTTGGAAAATTAAAATTATGACAATCTAATAAAGAAAATGCATGTAAAGTGCTCAGAGAGGAGTCTGTTATACACCCTTTGGGGGATAGGGCACAGTTGAACCAAGATCCATGCTCAACTTTCATTGGCTCATGGATCTTAGCAGTCATTTACTACAGTCATTTTGCAGTTTTCACTACAGCCAGTTACCCGTTTGTCAGCTACCACTTCGAAATTTGTTAACTTGTTTACTTACTGTAAGTCTATAGTTGAGGTCCTGCTACATTATAGTTTATAGCTTTTGTTTCCATTGTCAGTTTTAATGATGTTAAAGTTAGTATGAAAAAGAGAGTTGCCACTAAAAAATTGTGCAAAATTATGTTATTTGGATCAGCAGAATGAGAGATATAATGAAAAGTAACACTACTTTTGGGACACCCCTTATAGTTACTCATGCCATTTACCCAAAATTAGCCAACCCTACTATCTTGGGTTGGCTAATAATGCAACAAAACAAAATAAATCTCAATTTTGTTTAGGTTTCTTTCATAGGTAAGTCACATTTTTGTTCAAAATTAAGTTATATGGCCTATGTAAATCAAAGGGAGAGGTGGTATGCATGTATGATCTTGTTACCCTATTGGAGTAAGTGGACAAAAGGCATCCAACTGTCTATCACAATTTTGAAATTTTCTGGACAAATTCTAGTAGTGCATTGTGGCTGGAGTCAAGGTAGGTGGTGTAGCAAGGTGGGTGCAGTTTTGGGTAAACAGCAAGAGTAACTATGACCATCTTAATAAAGCTAAATTCTTCATCATCTAATTAGTACTATGCCTGTATTTGGTGCAAGAGTTAACATGTTCTGACACTAGGAAGCTGGGTTTGGCAAAAAAGTAGCAAAAGGAAAGATAAGAACAAGCACAAGGGGATAATTATAGAGACTCTACTTTATCAGCTCAAGTTAACATAATAGTGCCTAATTATCCCCGTGCTTCTTCTCCAAAGTCTAATTTTTGTCACTTTTTTGCCAAAACCTACTTTCTGGTGTCTCTGTGAGCAGAATGATGTATCATTAGTGTACATAGGTTACTTGGGCTCCACTTTATGAGCTTTAGTTGACATGCCCTTATAAATATATGTGCATATTGCTAAAATATAATTATGCATTACATTATAAAATTATTCACAATGAAACTTAGCTATCAATATGCCTACTTTGCTATTTCTACTAAGAAATGCTTCTTGTAAATAAGCAGTCTGAAACCTTAATATGATCATAAGATTTTAAAATACATGCAATATTAAATACATATTGTCATAAACATCAGAAGATAATGCTGTCCAAGAATAACTTTTTAATGATTTTAACTGCTGAGCCAAGCCATGACCTCATCTATGGGTGTCAGACACTTATAAAATAGTCGTTTCACATTCTTTTCTTGCTACTTATCATTAGGTGAACTCTTATAAATCTCTCAAACCCTCCTACAGCCAAGCACAGTTATTTAAGGATGTCGGAGGAGAGCGGCAGCAACCAGCCGGCAACTTTGGCGCCAGTCTACTGCAAATGCGGCTGCGGATTCTATGCCTCGGCCCAGTTTGATGGCATGTGCAGCGTCTGCTTCAAGGCTACAGCTGATGGAGATGCCGCAGCGGCTGTTTCAGTCACTGTCAGTGCGGCTGGTGCCGCGTCGGCTGATGATGCGGCTTCTGCGACAGCTTCCTCTGATGGTAACTGGATTCAAGATCCTCCTTTTATCTGGGTTATCCTCCCAGATCCTCAGTTGCTGGGTTACCCTCCCAGATTCTCAGTTGCTGGGCCAGCCTCCCAGATCCTCAGTTGCTGTGCCAGCCTCCCAGATCCTCAGTTGCTGTGCCAGCCTCCCAGATCCTCAGTTGCTAGGCCAGCCTCCCAAATCCTCAGTTGCTGGGCCAGCCTCCCATATCCTCAATTGCTAAGCCAGCCTCCCAGCTCCTCAGTTCCTAGGTCAGCCTCCCAGATCCTCAGTTGCTAGGCCAGCCTCCCAGATCCTCAGTTGCTGGGCCAGCCTCCCAGATCCTCAGTTGCTAGGCCAGCCTCCCAGATCCTCAGTTGCTGATCCAGCCTCCCAGATCCTCAGTTTCTGATCCAGTCTCCCAGATCCTCAGTTGCTAGGCCTCCAGCCTCCCAGATCCTCAGTTGCTGGGCCAGCCAGCCAGATCCTCAGTTGCTGGGCCAGTCTCCCAGATCCTTAGTTGCTGTGCCAGCCTTCCAGATCCCCAGATGCTGGGCCAGCCTCCCAGATTCTCAGTTGTTGGGTTACCCTCTCAGATCCCAAGTTGATGGGTTACCATCCTTGATCGTCAGTTGCTAGGCCAGCCTCCCATTCCTAAAATTTTTCTTTAAATTTACATAGCGCTAATCAAAATTTTTAAATCTGCTAATTGTTCCACCCAAGCCTCAGCAGAAACCCCTACGGCTGAGGAGTCTCAAGCATCGCCTCAGCAGCAGCAACAACAGCAACAGCAACTTCCCCTACCACTGTCAATCCCAACGCCGCAGTCCATAGCCGCTATGCTTGCCGTTCCAACGGACGATGGCTCCGCCTCCTCTCGGGGTGCTTTCTGTGGTGAGCCAGTTCTTGAATATTTGCTACTTGCTTAGCGTGTTTTGCTACTTTTTAGAGTAAAGTGTTTTGAATGTTTGTTACAATAAATAAATTTATTACCAGCAACTGCACACACAATTGCAGACGCCAGTAGCGGCAGCGGAAGCGGCAGCGTCGTTGGCGGAAGCAGCGAATTGAAGAGGCGAAATCGGTGCCACGCCTGCAAGAAGCGGGTGGGATTGACGGGTGCGTTCTGGGCAGCTGAGCTTATTGAGTTGGAGGCGTCTGCGGGCTGCCGTAGGATATGCCAGCGTGACCTGGGTGTCTGATAGGGTTACCACGTATCTGTCTGTCTGTCTGTCATCTATAGATCTATAATATCTATCCATCCATCTATCTATCTATCCATCTATCTATCTATCTATCTATCTATCTATATATCTGTCTATCTATCCATCTATCTATCTATCTATCTATCTATCTATCTATCCATCTATCTATCTATCTACCTATCTATCCATCTATCTATCTATCTATCCATCTATCTATCTATCTATCTATCTATCTATCTATCTATCTATCTACCTATCTATCCATCTATCTATCTATCTATCCCTCTATCTATCTATCTATCTATCTATCTATCTATCTATCTATCTATCTATCCATCTATCTATCTATCTATCTACCTATCTATCCATCTATCTATCTATCTATCCATCTATCTATCTATCCATCCATCTATCCATCTATCTATCTATCTATCTATCCATCTATCTATCTATCTATCTATCTATCTATCTATCTATCTATCTATCTATTTATATATCTATCTATCGATATATCTATCTATCTATCTATCTATCTATCCATCCATCTATCTATATATCTATCTATCGATCTATCTATCGATCTATCTATCTATCCATCCATCTATCTATCGATCTATCTATCTATCTATCTATCTATCTATCTATCTATCTATCTATCCATCCACTATCCGGCCGCTGCCCCACCCCACACCAGGCTTCGAGTGCCGGTGCGGCGGTACCTATTGCCCAGCGCACCGCTACAGCGACAAGCACGACTGCTCGTTTGACTATCGCAGCCACGGCAGGCACGAGATTCGCAAGGCCAATCCTCAGGTCCTGTCTAGTAAAGTCGACCGGCTTTGAGCTTCATTTTGTTGCATCCGGGATTGCACAGATAATTAATAGGCATTAGTAAGGTGCAGAGATTAATGTACTGAAAGCTAAATCTTGAATAAGTTTGCTTTATCTGCTATCTTTCTGTATTTATCGAATGCGCTGGTTTGTTTGGTTTGATTTTTTTACGTCAAGTAAAGTTCGATATTCTCTCGTGACTGGTTATTTATCAGATTCCATTCAGATTTGGGGTCATCCTCAAGGCAGACTTGGTCATACTCAAGGTCGACTTGGTCATACTCAAGGTAGACTTGGTCATACCTAAGGTACACTTGGTCATGCTCAAGGCAGACTTGGTCATACCTAAGGTACACTTGGTCATGCTCAAGGCAGACTTGGTCATACCTAAGGTACACTTGGTCATGCTCAAGGTAGACTTGGTCATCCTCAATGTACAGATACTCAAAGTACACAGTAAAATATTGAGAGTCGAAATTAAATAATTTAATTGCTTTGAATGTACATGCTGATATTATTTAAATAATCTGTTTTATAAGGCCCGCTTGCTTCTCTGCGTATGTTTTGTACCCTTAATATCGTTTCCAAAATTCCTGCTATTTGTTTGTACCCTGTTTGTTTTTATGAATCCCAACTTCGTATGTCTTACAATACAATTTAGAACTAGTATTGCACGTAGTTATCTTGTCATATAATCTTAAATACTAACTACCCCTTAGATAGAAGTGTTTGCTTCGAAGATCTGATTTTTTCCCTTGTTTTGATTTTTTGAACAGCAATTATCTTACTTTGACTGTCGTCTTTGGATTATTCTAAAGAGAACTGTTTGATATCCAATTTTAAATAATCACAGATACTGGAATAACTAGATATGTCAGTCGCATGAAATGCTTTAAAAATTCGATAAAATTTTACAGTTATTTAAAGTTTCAACAGTCGCCTCTAGCTTTCTAAAAGCAGACCCATTGAATTAGCATCTTCATTCAGTTTTACCGACTCCAAACTGACTTAGACTTGAAACTTATTAAAAAGAAATCAATTTAAGACTGAAAGATTGCAGTGAAACTTGAAAACTCAAATCCAGTGCGTGAGCATCGCGAGCAAGAGAAAAAAGGGTTGGGCGAGCCCCACCCCCGCAGATAAACAGTTTGGCTTTCCTCTTGCCCCGCTTGTGCATGACTTTGACCTCTCTCCTTGCTGCTCTCTCATTGGCTGAGCTAGATTGGGCCTGTCCCCCAGGCTGAGTTTCGTCCGTCTGGCTTTGATCCTTACTTCTTTCTCATTGGCTGAGCTAGATTGGGCCTGCCTCTAGGCTAAGTTTCGTTCGTCTGGCTTTGTCCTCTCTCATTGCTGCTCTCATTGGCTGAGCCTAGATTGGTCCTTGAGTTTTGTCCGTCTTGCGTTCATTTGTGTGCACCGTGTTAGATGGCTTGTTGTTCATTCTTCACCCCATATACTTCTGAGGCCGCAAACCCAGAGGAAAGGAAAGGAAATTTTTGCTTCCATTTTAAATTTAAGTGCTACTGCTCAGACAAACTACTGAATAAAAAAGTAGACGCTCTACCTTATTCACAATTTTTATTGCGAGTGGCATATCAAGTTATTTCTAATACATTAGTATCTAAGACTTAATTAATTGTATTACTTCTCGACTACAGACAAAATTTTTGTTCAGAACTTGATTCGATTTTTTAATACTTTTTATTTATAATTCATATTTAACTGCTTTATAGATGTTAAACTAAGTAAGTTTTTTTCTGTGTGACGACTGAGTAGCGAAACGTGAGTGACAATGTTGTGTACTTGCTGCTTCGGCTCTTTTACGTAGTACCCATTTCTCCCAGCTGTGACTAACTATCTACCTGCGTAGCGTTGTTGCTAGGGCAACTATAAAACTTGATGACTAAATGCATGTTTATTATATCTCATTCAGTATGCTATTTGTTAGCTTGCGTAACTACCCAACAATATATGTCTTCTGTTACTGTTAATTATAACAATAGTTGATATTAATATCGTTTATTGTGCTTAATCCTTTTCTTGTAGCTGTATAAGAATAAGCCTATACAGTATACACACTGATCTGTTAGATAAGAATTCTTTTACTTGGCTAAAACATGTAGAAACAAAATCTTGTGCGTCATTATGCGCCCCCTCTGCTACCCTCCACTACTACCCACTTCTATCATTATCGTTAAAATCCATATTTTCAATCAAAATCCCCATAATTCAAATCAAAATCCCCATAATTCAAATAAAAATCCCCAGAACTCGAAATAAAATCCCCATCATTCAAATAAAAATCCCCATAATTCGAATTAAAATCCTAATAATTCGAATTAAAATCCCCATAATTCAATTTAAAATCCCCAGAATTCAAATTAAAATCCCCAGAATTCGAATTAAAATCCCCATCATTCAAATAAAAATCCCCATAATTCGAATTAAAATCCTAATGATTCGAATTAAAATCCCCATAATTCAATTTAAAATCCCCAGAATTCAAATTAAAATCCCCAGAATTCGAATTAAAATCCCCATAATTCAAATAAAAATCCCCAGAATTCAAATTAAAATCCCCAGAATTCAAATTAAAATCCCCAGAATTCAAATACAAATCCCCGGAATTCAAATTAAAATCCCCAGAATTCGAATTAAAATCCCCAGAATTCAAATTAAAATCCCCAGAATTCGAATTAAAATCCCCATAATTCAAATAAAAATCCCCAGAATTCAAATAAAAATCCCCAGAATTCAAATTAAAATCCCCAGAATTCAAATACAAATCCCCGGAATTCGAATTAAAATCCCCAGAATTCGAATTAAAATCCCCATAATTCAAATAAAAATCCCCATAATTCAAATAAAAATCCCCAGAATTCAAATTAAAATCCCCAGAATTCAAATTAAAATCCCCAGAATTCAAATACAAATCCCCGGAATTCGAATTAAAATCCCTATCATCAAATTAAAATTCCCATAATTCGAATTAAATTCCCCATAGTTCAAATCAAAATCCCTAGAATTGATATTCGAATCCCAATCTTAATTCAGCCATCGCTAAGATTCAGACTCCGCTGAATTAAGGTCGCATTTATCTTATCAAGTTTTTCGTTGCTGCGCAGCAAATTCAAATATCATCTATTTATCAGCCGGCTTTAAAAATTTATGGAATCCTAATTTGAGTCCGTCTTTTTTCGATGGCCGCCTCCGTGGCGCCTCAGCCTCCCGCGAGTTCGCGTGACTCCGAGGCCGAAGATCCGGGAGCAGAGGGGAAAGGGAAGTTCGACTCAATTGAGAAGGTTTTTTTAATTTTCTGTTATTTTCTATGGTAATATTACTAAAAGAGAGCCATATTTTTGCCAGGAAAGGCATCATATGACGCTTTGCCTCTTCTGATCCGCCGGCTCAGGTCAGGAAAGAATTTTCACGAGTGCTGCTGTGATTTGAAATATTTTAGCGGTAACTTTTCTTTGAAAATTTGCCCCCTTTCTGTTGATTTTTGGGGTGCACCAACGCCACTGCTAATCTGAAGTCTTCATTGCTTATTGAAATCAGTGATATTGGCAGTTATAATTCGCGCCGGGTTTAAGGTTTTGGCGCCCGATTTGATGCTCTGTTGCTAGGTTTGGGGTTTTGATATCCATGTCGAATTCAATCACTAATCTGGCGCCGGATCCACTAGACTTGGCGCCATATTCACTAGACTGGCGCTATGTTTACTAGACTAAGCGCCAGATTCACTAGACTTAGCGCCAGATTCACTAGACTTGGCGCCAGATTCACTAGACGTGCCAAATTCACTAGACTGGTGCCAAATTCACTAGACTTGGCGCCAGATTCACTAGACTGGTGCCAAATTCACTAGACTGGCGCCAGATTCACTAGACTGGTGCCAGATTCACTAGACTTGGCGCCAGATTCACTAGACTAGCGCCAGATTCACTAGACTGGTGCCAGATTCACTAGACTGGTGCCAGATTCACTAGACTGGCGCCAGATTCACTAGACTTGGCGCCAGATTCACTAGACTAGCGCCAGATTACTAGATTGATGCCAGATTCACTAGACTGGCGCCAAATTCACTAAACGGGCGCCAGATTCACTAGACTGGCGCCAGATTCACTTGATTTGCGCCAGATTACTAGATTGATGCCAGATTCACTAGACTGGCGCCAAATTCACTAAACGGGCGCCAGATTCACTTGACTTGCGCCAGATCCATTAGAATGGCGCCAGATTCACTAGACTGACGCTAAATTTACTAAACTGGTTCCAGATTCACTAGACTGGCGCCAAATTCACTAAACTGGCGCCAGATTCACTAGATTTAGCTCCAGATTCACTAGACTTAGCGCCAGATTCACTAGACTTAGCGCCAAATTCACTAGACTTGGCGCCAGATTCACTAGACAGCAGGCTAGTTATGTATATATGTACATACATCAGTACTGTGTAAAAAATTGTCTTTGACAAAGCTACGTAGAGCTTAGCCTAGCCGGGATCAACGGTGCCACAATGGGGCCGGCCTCCCCGTCTGTAATTCGGTATGCCATTGACTAATCCTATTCAGTCTTGCCTCCGCGCCGGCATATACATAAGTAATAACTAATAATAATTATATGCGCCAGCTTCAGCTCCAGAAGCCAGTTTTTTCGCGGTCTAATTCACATTCACAGGAAGAAATTTTCTGGTCAAGTTCTATCAATAGTCACAGAATTGGGGCTCGGGCGGCAGCAATTATCTATGCATATTTATTCATGTAAAATTGTCATAGCCATATGGTGCCAGAGATAAAACTGCTGGTGTTGCGTGTCTCGACTTTTACTTTGTCACATTATAGATGCCTTTAAAGGCTGAGACTTTACGTAGCCTGTGGTTTCTGTATTTGGTTCATTAAAAATTTTGACAGAAGAATACTTCTGACAACATTTATAGATAGACGCTTCGATTAAATCCATGGAAAAGTTTTAAAGATCTGCATGTACTTTTATTAAGCTTCTTTTTTAAATTATCTCAGTAGTAATCGGTATGTGTTGTTCTTTGCACAGCGGTTGTGTCCTGCTGTCCAGTGTGTTACATGGTGGTCCTTGGTAATGTCTTTGGTAAAGTCGTCCTTGGCAATGTTGTCTTTGGTAAATTCGTCCTTGGTAAAGTTGTCTTTGGTACTCGTAAAGTCGTCCTTGGTAGTGTTGTCTTTGGTAAAGAGGTCCTTGGCAATGTTGTCTTTGGTAAAGTTGTCCTTGGTAGTGTTCTTTGATTTAAGTGGTCCTTGGTAAAGCTGTCTTTGGTAAAGTCGTCCTTGACAATGTTGTCTTTGGTAAAGTCGTCCTTGGTAAAGTCGTCCTTGGTAAAGTTGTCTTTGGCACTCGTAAAGTCGTCCTTGGTAAAGTTGTCTTTGGTAAAGAGGTCCTTGGCAATGTTGTCTTTGGTAAAGTCGTCCTTGGTAAAGTGTTCTTTGATTAAAGTGGTCCTTGGTAAAGCTGTCTTTGGTAAAGGTGGTCGTTGATAAAGTGGTGGCCTCAGTGTCTGGTACGAGTATATCAGCGGCTCAACGCAACGCTTCAAAGAGTTTCAACATCAAACGGATTCGTTTTGACTTGCCGCTTCGCTGCTCACCCCCTATAGGGCGTTTATTTATTTAGTCTCAAAGTCTATAACTATAATTTATTGCAGACCTGCATGGTTGGTCATAGCTACAGTACTCAGGGTCAGATGTATAAATTTATTAAGTTTTTCGTGCATACCAACGTGCGAGTCCCGGTTTCCTCACACCTGCTACATCTTTGATAAAAAAAGAAAATAATTTTGTGACTGAGCAATCATTATATTTGAACGCAAAAACTAAAAGTGCATTTCAGGCACCGCTTATGGAAGTTCAATTTGCGTCTCGAAAATTCTTTTAGCGAGATAGGAATTGTTCAGTTATTTAGTGCTAACTTGTTAATTTCTCACATTTAGAGATTGACATTTCTATGCTAAATTTCGTTCAAAAGATGTTTATTAAATTGAAAAAGTACAGTACGTATGTTCTTTAAACGTTCGTTTTTTCAGCAGAATGCACTGTATTGAATGGGTTTTTACCACAGACAGTCTTGGAACAAAAAAAGCCATTAAATTCCAAGCGTAAGTCGGTGAACTGATATCCCGATAGCTTAGCGTTCTTTATTTATATGCGTATGTAGCAGAAATGTAGCCATAAAACGCAATAATTACATGCATGTTTTGTGTGTTGGATTTCGCGGAAAATATTTATAGAAGCGACGAATGAACGTTCATATAATTAACTTATTTTATTTTTACTATAGTTACATATGCACTATCAAATTCTATTCATTATGCTTGTTGTTTAGTTACGAACAAAAGCTTACATGTTGCGAACAGTATATAACAAGCAAAAGTTCCACGAAAAGTTATAGTTTCACCTGTTCACACAATGGTTACGCCTGTTCACACAATATTTACACCTGTTCTCACAATGGTTACGCCTGTTCACACAATATTTACACCTGTTCTCACAATGGTTACGCCTGTTCACACAATATTTACACCTGTTCTCACAATGGTTACGACTGTTCACACAATGGTTACACCTGTTCACACATGGATCCCACCTGTTCACACATGGATCCCACCTGTTCACGCTATGATTTCACCTCTTCACACAATGATTTCACCTCTTCACACTATGATTTCACCTCTTCACACTATGATTTCACCCCTTCACACAATGATTTCAACTCTTCACACTATGATTTCACCTCTTCACACAATGGTTTCACCTCTTCACACAATGATTTCACCCCTTCACGCTATGATTTTACCTCTTCACACTATGATTTCACCTCTTCACACAATGATTTTACCTCTTCACGCTATGATTTCACCTGTTCACTCAATGATTTTACCTCTTCACACTATGGTTTCACAATAGAAGTTGATGATTAAAAGAGGCTTAAATGAAGTCATTAGCTTTCGCTGAATGAACAAACTCAGACGCGCAAAATTAAATTCTCAGTTTGCCTCTTCCTTCCGTCGCATAGCCACCAGTTCCAAAGCTTCATCTCGCGCCTGCGGCTGCTTCACCTGATTTTGCTGCTCCTGACCACGCGGCGGCTGGTCCTCTACCAGCTGCTGCCGCTGCTGCCGCTGCTTATTTTGAATTCCCAGCAGTCGGAAAGCCTCAGCTTTGAAGGTCGGTCCAACCAGACAGTACAGCAGGAAGTGCATCGCGTAGCTCAGATTGAACAGCAGGTAGGACAGCATCTGCACCACGTACACAAGGTTTGCCAGCCTCGGTCGCTCCAGAATCTCTTCGCGTTTGGAATTAAGCAGCTTCATCACCAGCAGGTAGGGCAGCGAAGAGATCAGGTAGAACAGGTTGGTGCTGAGCAGCATCTTCGTGAGGTTGCCGCCCCAGCCGCCTGAGCAGCCAATGCCGCGAGGCTTTCGTTTCTGTCGGCGCTTCTTGTTCAGGCTGGCCTCCCGTCTGAGCCGCAGGCGGCGGAGCCGGCGAGCGATGAGCAGGTTGGCGCACAGCATGATGAGGAACGGCCCCACCGTCACCAGGGCGGGGTCAACGTACGTCACATAGGCGTGCTTGATCAGCGGATCGTGAATGTGACACTTCATGGTTTGGTTGAGCTCGCCGCCTTCTTGGCGCGGCTCCAGCCTGTGGGATGGAGAGGACTTGCTGTCTGTCTGTGTGTCTGTCTGTGTGTCTGTCTGTTTGTCTGTCTGTCTGTCTGCCTGTCTGTCTGTCTGTCTGTGTGTCTGTCTGTTTGTCTGTCTGTCTGTCTGTCTGTCGGTCTGTCTGTCTGTCTGTGTGTCTGTCTGTTTGTCTGTCTGTCTGTCTGTCTGTCTGTCTGTCTGTCTGTCGGTCTGTCTGTCTGTGTGTCTGTCTGTCTGTCTGTCTGTCTGTCTGTCTGTCTGTCTGTCTGTCTGTCTGTCTGTCTGTCTGTCTGTCTGTCTGTCTGTCTCTGTCTGTCTGTCTGTCTCTGTCTGTCTGTCTGTCTGTCTATCTGTCTGTCTGTCTGTCTGTCTGTCTCTGTCTGTCTGTCTCTGTCTGTCTGTCTTAGTGTCTGTCTGTCTTAGTGTCTGTCTTTGAACTCTTATTTCCGCAATCCCCCCCCAGTTGATCACCTGTGCAAGGCTTTACCCAGATGCATAAAGGTATGCACTAAATCATATTTACATGGAGGTGATTCCCCAGTGTTATCGTTAAGCAAACTGCCCCTCAGTCTTCAGATCTCGGCACTGACAGCAGCCCCGCACAGATTAGAAGAAGTTTCCCTGAACTAATCCTCTATTATGTCATAAATTCTCATTTAGTCATATTTTTCCAAAGAAGACGCAATCTCATTCGTACATCACGTGCTTTATGATTGCTTTGATAAGAATAAAAATGGGATACTGAAGCCCTGACTTGCCCGTAGTAGAATTGCCAGCTCGCCTATGAATCCACCTCCATGTTGAAATTCATCCAGATCCAGTCTATTACTACTATTTCAAGTCAAAACACACTGGGTTACGGACATTGGAAGTGCGCTGGTATGCGTTTTATAGTTCCACTTGGAGCTGCAAGCATAGCCAAGTAAGTAAAACTAGTCTGGCTGTAATTGATGGTCGCGTCTGGGACCATAGCCGATCTGTTTTACTCCCACTAACAGAATTTATCAATCAGTCGGGACAAAAGTACAAAATGTACTGCGAATCTACAAGCTTGACGATGACGATGCGGGCTGCCTTTTTGTCTGACTACTTGACTGCTTTCACTGGTCTACTGGTTTACTGGTTTTAGGGGGTTGGTGTTTTGGGGGGTCGGTGTTTTGGGGCTGGTGTTTTGGGGCTGGTGTTTTGGGGCTGGTGTTTTGGGGCTGGTGTTTTGGATCTGGTGTTTTGGGGCTGGTGTTTTGGGGCTGGTGTTTTGGGGCTGGTGTTTTGGGGCTGGTGTTTTGGGGCTGGTGTTTTGGGGCTGGTGTTTTGGGGGTCGGTGTTTTGGGGCTGGTGTTTTGGGGGTCGGTGTTTTGGGGGGTTGTTGTTTTGGGGGGTCGGTGTTTTGGGGCTGGTGTTTTGGGGCTGGTGTTTTGGGGCTGGTGTTTTGGGGCTGGTGTTTTGGGGTCGGTGTTTTGGGGCTGGTGTTTTGGGGCTGGTGTTTTGGGGCTGGTGTTTTGGGGCTGGTGTTTTGGGGATTCGTGTTTGGGGGGTTGTTGTTTTGTGGGGTTGTTGTTTTGGGGGGTTGTTGTTTTGGGGGGTCGGTGTTTTGGGGCTGGTGTTTTGGGGCTGGTGTTTTGGGGCTGATGTTTTGGGGCTGGTGTTTTGGGGCTGGTGTTTTGGGGCCGGTGTTTTGGGGAGGGTTGGGGTTTTGGGGGTTCGTGTTTTGGGGCTGGTGTTTTGGGGATTCGTGTTTGGGGGGTTGTTGTTTTGGGGGTTGGTGTTTTGGGGGGTCGGTGTTTTGGGGCTGGTCTTTTGGGGCTGGTGTTTTGGGCCTGGTGTTTTGGGGCCGGTGTTTTGGGGAGGGTTGGGGTTTTGGGGGTTCGTGTTTGGGAGGTTGGTGTTTTGGGGGGTTGTTGTTTTGGGGGGTTGTTGTTTTGGGGGATTTGGTGTTTTGGGGGGTTGGTATTTCTGTGTTGATGATTTGAGGGTTGTTGCTTTTGGGTGTTTGGGATTAAAAGTGTTGTGCAATCGTGCCCTTTTTCGCCCTCGTGCCCCGCCCCTCCCCTTCCAGTCTGCCCCAACCCCTCCCTTTTTCTAAATGATCAATGCGTACGCCTATCACGCCACCTCGCACCACCACCCCATACCGTACATTTGTTCTTAAGTTATATTCACACACGCGTAGGACAAATGAAAAATATATAATGAAGTCGCTGTCTGGTGGGCAGCCCTCGCCCTTCCCCGCGTTTGGTCCGCCTCTGTTGGCTATTGAAGAAAAACGACTTGTCTACCATTGTCTACCATAAAAAGTGCACGGCGAACTCATGTGCCTATGTAACGCTGACTAAACTTACGTTGTTTCAGACTGTTCTGGAGCAATTATTTTGACAGAATTATGGGCTAAGCACATCAATCCTGAGGTATTAAAAGTTCAAATCGGTACATCAATCAGCTGACACCCAGTACTATTTTTATCATGAGTTCCCATACCAGTCACTGTTTGGTTCGCAGGTTTCAGCAAATTTCCTGAGCACCCCAACAGCAAACGGCTTTGATTGATGCCTTATCAATCAGTTTTATCTATATTCATATCTGGGAGCAGATAGTATTTTTGCATAGAAATATTGCCCATAAGGTTTGCATTGAAAAGGGATTTATAAATTTCAAGGGCCCTACTCCACTTGAGTTTAAATTGAAGCTGAAGGATTTCTAAAATATTGAAAGTACTAAACCCGAAATGGCAGACATCGAAATTCCATTAAGCTTGGTGCAGAAAATGGTAAACATTCTCACCTGGCGTAGAGAATCACCTGCAGATTGCAGCAGCAAACTGCCAGAGCGATGCCAGTCACAACAGCCGCGGCCAGGCGGACTGTGCACAGCTGGCGAGCTCGGAACGGCTTCAACACCCAAACCGCTCGATCGACTGTCACGGCCACCAGCACCCAAGCGCTGATCTGGCTTGACGAGTAATTCACGAACAGGATCAGCTTGCACGCGGCGTCGTGAACATCTCGAAAGTGTCGCTCGGAGGTGAACACGGCGGCTGATAGTGATCGAGTAGTGGGGCCGATCAGCAGTACGAGGACGTCCACCGCGGATAGGCAGGTCAAGTAGAATGCGGTGCTGGTCTGCTGCAGGTGGCGGCAGCGAAGCACTCGCATTGTCAGGAGATTCCCAGCAATGCCGAACAGGGCGATTATCGCCGTGAGAGTTATGTCGGCTGCCACCAGCTCCTTTAAGATTGCTTCTGTGCTGCCCGCGCCGGGTGGAGGTCTGTGGATGTTAATAAGTAGGCCTGGATGTGAGAGGGTTCTTTTGTGCGCTTATTTGAGCTGTGTTCCTTCCGGATTGACGTCACTTCCAGGTGAGTGAGCTGTGTTCCTACAGGACTGACGTCACTTCCAGGTGTGTGAGCTGTGTTCCTACATGATTGACGTCACTTCCAGGTGTGTGAGCTGTGTTACTACATGATTGATGTCACTTCCAGGTGAGTGACCTGTGTTCCTACATGATTGATGTCACTTCCAGGTGAGTGACCTGTGTTCCTACAGGATTGACGTCACTTCCAGGTGAGTGAGCTGTGTTCCTTCCGGATTGACGTCACTTCCAGGTGAGTGAGCTGTGTTCCTACATGATTGATGTCACTTTCAGGTGAGTGAGCGGTGTTCCTATAGGATCGACGTCACTTCCAGGTGTGTGAGCTGTGTTCCTTCCGGATTGACGTCACTTCCAGGTGTGTGAGCTGTGTTCCTTCCGGATTGACGTCACTTCCAGGTGAGTGAGCTGTGTTCCTACAGGATTGACGTCACTTCCAAGTGAGTGAGCTGTGTTCCTACAGGATTGACGTCACTTCCAGGTTGAGTGAGCTGTGTTCCTACAGGACTAACGTCACTTCCAGGTGTGTGAGCTGTGTTCCTACAGGATTGACGTCATTTCCAGGTGCGTGAGGTCTATTCTATTCTATCTGTCTATTCTAACTCTTTAGGAGTTACGTCAGTTTCAGGTGTTTGTGAACTGTGTTAATTCTGGTTTTAGTCACTTCCAGGTGTGCGACTGTCACTCAAGTATTTCTAAAATATTGGAGCTGTTTAAGGAATTTAAAGAATTGAAGAATTAGTTTTTTGGGTATTATAAATCTGCACAGTTCTTCGACTCCTAAGAAACTAAGCAATACCTAAAAGTTCAATTAGCTTTTGCTGTAAACTGTAAATTACATACTATTAATCAGATAGACTTACTCCACATCGGCCACAGGGCTGGTGGTAGCTTTACCCATGCTGGCTTGCTGATTGATTGGTGCTCGGATTTCACACAGAAAGAAGTAGAGAAGAAGACGGATTTGAGTATCCGATGCAGAGACGGACAGCAAGGAAGCTCTCTCAGTTAAAAAGAGATCCTACAGCTGAAGCAGATGTGGCGCTCCCGCTGCGCCAGCTGAGCTATAAATCCTTCAATCCAGCAGCACTGGGAAGCTCCGGATTGGACGAGAGGCTAAAAGTACACTGGGAGTAGAACTTGCTCGGAAACGGATTCAGATTGAAAAAAATTCATCTCTGCCAGTGCCATATCTCAGGCGCACTTGTCGGATTCTCTGTCCTTCAGCCTTCATTAGTGCGCCACGCTCTGATCATTAATTCCCCGAACCAGTGGCCTCAGTTGGCTGACATCTAACATCTTTTGTGTGCTCCAATTGCATTGTATGCTTCATTAAATCAGCGGATTCCTGCTAGCCTGTGCTCATTCTCAGTTGCCATTATCTTATCGCTCTGCTAAGAGCTCGCATTCGTGTTGAAAAAGTCGAATATTTTTTATGCATAGCGCAGCCCGTGCGTCAGAGAGAAAGCAAGCTAGAGAAACTCCGCCCAAAGCCAGGACTGACTCGACTTCTTATTCGTCTTCTGAGCTGGTAATTTGTTGAAGAAAAAATTCAAACAGACCAGATGGCACGAGATTTCAAATTCGGTCGTTCCTAACTTTGAAAGTTTTGTTGGAAATTTTTGGACGAAAAAATCGGACGAAAAAAATGACTGCTGCTTCCGGAGCCAGAAGCAGACTGGTTGAACAGCCGGATCAGGACAAAGGTTACCCAAGTGTTGCAACGCCTTCACCACCGAGGAACACGCCAGAGCCGCGGCACTGGGAGCTGCCGAGAGATGACAGATTTCTAGCTGCAGGCATGTGCCGGGTTTTAAATGTACTCGTAGTTTATAAAGAAAATAGTTTGCGGAAAACAGAAGACTTTAACCATCTCTATAGCTTACGACCTAATGTAGCTGGCGCCCTTCTGTACACGTAGCTGGCGACCCAATGTAGCTGCCCCGCCCCCTCTAGCTGGCGCCCCTTCTGTACATGTAGCTGACGCCCTTCTGTACATGTAGCTGACGCCCTTCTGTACATGTAGCTGGCGACCCAATGTGGCAGGCCCCTCCTCTGTAGCTGGCGCCCCTTCTGTAGCTGGCGCCCCTTCTGTAGCTGGCGCCCCTTCTGTAGCTGGCGCCCCCTCTGTAGCTGGCGCCCCCTCTGTAGCTGGCGCCCCCTCTGTAGCTGGCGCCCCCTCTGTAGCTGGCGCCCTTCTGTACATGTAGCTGGCGACCCAATGTGGCAGGCCCCTCCTCTGTAGCTGGCGCCCTTTCTGTAGCTGGCGCCCCGGTCTGTAGCTGGCGCCCTCTCTGTAGCTGGCGCCCCCTCTGTAGCTGGCACCCTCTCTGTAGCTGGCGCCCCGGTCTGT
This sequence comes from Macrostomum lignano, assembly GCA_002269645.1. Lineage (NCBI taxonomy): Eukaryota > Metazoa > Platyhelminthes > Macrostomidae > Macrostomum > Macrostomum lignano. Next base: position 57,615 of record NIVC01003527.1, read on the forward strand.
AGCTGGCGCCCCCTCTGTAGCTGCGTCCCCGTTGCCCATGTTCTCAATTTAAAAGATCAAACAATAACCAATTAATTCAGTCAGAAAATCAGTCAACTAAGCTTCCGGAAACAACCAAATTGCGGGAGCTTGGTCTATCATAACAAAACTTTATAAGGCTACAAGTACGCTTGTATAGAGCTATTTAGCTAGTTTGACTAGCTCCAATTTGAACTGGTTTTCAATTATTCTATCGTTGATTATTTCAGGCAACGCAGTTCAGCTGAGGCTCATCCAGCCGGGCCAGAAGCATGACTCGTCACCCGTGGTCTACCAGACACTCCTGCCAGTTCTAAGGCTGCCGCCTACCCAGCTATCGAGTCCCGGTGGTAACCATGGCAACCGAGCCAGTTCAACAGCGGCTGTGCGTAGCTTTCGCGGCAGCGGTAAGCAACCCTAACGAACGTCATACTTGATTGGATATGCGTTTTGATTTGTAATGTTGACTACCAAGGCCCTCAGGCCCTCTAATCTTCACCATTCCATTATGAGTCAAAGCTGACATCCTCTTTTCCGGTTCTCAAAGGCGGAATTCCGATTTCAATCATGCAGATACATCCGGGAACACTGCGACCGTGGGTCTCCAACGGAATCGACGCTCCCGCTACGCCAAGATGCACCTCGGCTGCGATCCAGAGTCATCAGACTTAGTCACTGGCGCGGTGACGTCACTAAATTCGTGGGAGCTTGTGTCGGACAAACTCTGGCCTCAGGACCGCTCGTTTTCGTCGCTGCCAAGAGCTCTGCCACCAATTCGAGCTGACCAAATCAGGCGTCCTCGTAGGGAGATTGTTGTACCCGAAAATTTGGGAGAAGTAAGTGCGCGCTATTGGATAGTAAGTCTTTGTCTCGTCCTTACAGACACTTGATAATAAGTCTTTGTCTCGTCCTTACAGACACTTGATAATAAGTCTTTGTCTCGTCCTTACAGACACGATAATAAGTCTTTGTCTCGTCCTTACAGACATTTGATAATAAGTCTGTCTCGTCCTTACAGACACTTGATAATAAGTCTTTGTCTCGTCTTTACAGACACTTGATAATTTAAATTTAACGCGACTCTTTCAATTCATTGCAGATAATCCGGCGAAAATTGATGGACAAAACCATCTGGCCACCGTCTGTTGACAGTCGAGGCGCCATCGAGGACGCTTCCGATTAGCTTGGTTAATATATTATCTATTTTTCTACAAAGCTATGTGAAATATAAATGGCAACAAGCATTGTAAATAAGTAAATCAAACCATTTTGCAATTATACCAATATGGCAAGAAAACTGCTTAAATTCTATGGAGTAAGTCTTTTTTTCATTCGTTCACGAAGTCAGAAACCAAGAAGGATACATTCACCTTCAGTATACACAGGTATTTGGTACACAACACTATTGCAGAAGTTCCCTCAGCGCGCGTATCCAGGGGCGTCGCCATGGATTTTATGGTGGGGAGAGACAAAGCCATGAATTTTACATGTACATGTACATGACTAAATTCCTACGTGTACATTTTTTGAGAATCGGTGTTGCAGCGCTCGTTTTGGCGGTGAAGGCACTCATTTTGGCGCCGCAGACACTCATTTTGGCACGGCAGTCACTCATTTTGGCACCGCAGGCACTCATTTTGGCACTGCAGGCACTCATTTTGGCGCCGCAGACACTCATTTGGCGCCGCAGGCACTCATTTTGGCACCGCAGGCACTCATTTTGGCGCCGCAGACACTCATTTGGCGCCGTAGGCACTCATTTGGCGCCGCAGGCACTCATTTTAGCGCCGCAGACACTCATTTGGCGCCGCAGGCACTCATTTTAGCGCCGCAGGCACTCATTTTGGCGCCGCAGGTGCTATACTTTGGCGCCCTGAAACAAATTTATTGCACGCCGCAGGTTTACCTACCATCGAAAAAGTATTTCAGAGCACAGCTTATTGAGAATATCAAAGGACCCTAAGAACACCAGACTGCCAACTAAAATCAATCTCAAATCAGCTTGGAAAAAATGGAAACAGCCAGTGCCTACACTTTGAAGATTTTACTTCAAGCAGTAGTTCGTGTCAGTCAGTCAAAAAGCATACATGTAATCTGCACAAAGGTAATCTCGTGCCTAGCATCAGTTTTCATAACTAAATAGAAATCCTTGGTAATCTTCACATATGAACGGCTCCGAGTGTCAAATTCTGCCAGGCACAGAGGCATCATTGCCGTTGCTATTTCGTCAAACCTTAATGGATTCTAGCAGAGAATAAACAGTCATGATCATAAACATTACTAATACTATTCCGTCTGTAGTGCAGCAGCCTTTTAGACAAGGTGAACTGCTCCCCCTAGGGAGTATCAAGGCTTCTTGAGACTCTAAGAAGCATCAACTCAGTTCACAAGACCTATTCACACACTTATCCGCGATAATTCCAAAATTGTACGTAGCAGCTTCTATCTACGAGGGATAATTCCATTCCTTACTCAAGTTTCTTGACTATTACTACTTATTATTATTAGATCTATTAATTAGCTCCTTCACTCTTTTCCCTTGGCTCTTAATGTTTCGCTACATAGAAGTCTTTGTTCAAGCCAGATTGATTTAGTAGAGAAAAACAAAGATTTTTTGTGCTAAGGCGAAGTGCTTACTACCCTTTCCGATGACTCATGGTCCGCGTGTACAAAGTGCAAAGTGTTGTATACTCTGGTCCCGAATGGTGTAAACATGCCCATCTCCTGCTTCTATTTTTAGTACAGAAAAGCACGTGACTGCGAATACATTTAGCATGTGACCTTGAATCACGCGCCCTATGCACAGCAATCAAACCTAATTTGAGACCTTGAATCACGCTATTCTTGCATGGCTTTCGGGTCCAAGTAAGAACTTTTTTCCACACTTAAAGCGTGATTCCCAATTGATTTCGCGGCTCTTGATCACCAGCTATAAATACGAGTATGAGACAGCTGAGCTCAAATTTTACATCAGACCTCAACGTCTCAGGACGTTCTCTTCATTTAAGGTTTGCAAGTTTTTACAGGTTTGAGCAGCATCTGAGACCTTCTACGAGACCGATGGTCGCAAGGCCCTTGATATAAGATCTTTTGAGTCGGGATTATTTCAGTTTTTAGCGTTTTGTTATTTTACTCATAGAAATAGCGACCTGTGAAATACTTGTAGCTGCTTTTATTTGATTTTCTCGCTAGCTACTTTGTACATTTTGCTTCTTGCATTCGTGCGTACAATGAAGCATTGTATTTCGTTGCTCAATCTAGTCCAAGCGAATAAATAGTGGACCATCGGGCTGAGCTGTCGGTGTACGAGAGAGGGAGGGGGGTCGAGGTGGAACAACAAAGCGGCTTCTCAATCTGGCGATTCCACAAAATAGAGATAAATTTAGCGCAAAAAAGGTCGGGCACAACTCACTTGAGCTGCGATGGAGACTCCATGCCAAGCAGCGGGACCCAACGGCGTCCAGCAGAGGCAGCAACTGCAGCAGAAACAACAGGACGACACAGGAAGCATCGCCAGCTATAGTCAGGTTCCCCGCATCAAAGCCATCCGGACTCGGGACATTTTTCGAGCGCTGCGCACCTTTGCCGCAAACACCACAGCGCATGGATTTTACCACTTGAACCATCCGGTTCGGTTCTTCAAAATCGGCTGGATTGTGCTCATCATTGCCGCATTCGTCGGCATCATTGTGCACCTGTCCATCCTGGTGGTGAAGTACCGGGACGAGCCGACCTCAACTAAGATAAATCCGCGAGGCAGCGTCTACACGCCGCCGGACATCACCGTGTGCAACAGGATGATGTTCGCTGTTAGCAAACTGTTTGAAAAGTCTGGCGACAGCTACACAGTGAACCCGGAGTTCCAGCCCGTGCTGGACAGCGTGCTGAAAGTGCGCGAATTTCTCGAGGTCAGCGTCAAGAAGTATCTGCGGCTTAGCTACGGCAATTACGAATCGGACTCCGATCTGCTGCGGATTGAGGATGAAGGTGTCTATAATTTGCCCAGTGAGTGCTGGCAGATCAGCGCTGCGGCCCCGGGGCTTGTTGTTGAACGACTCGCAGGCAAGAGAGCCAACCCCTAAGGCACAGAGAGTGCACATGCCTGACGACTATCGAGTGTCGATCTCAAAGCAGCGACTTGACTAGTCTCAAGGATGATCACGTCGTCCCTGTCTCCCAGAGCTGAGTGACATGTTTCACCTTTGGTCCGCTTCAGTTTGCATAGCATCTCCCCATTCATTAACTGACTTTTCTGCCTCAAGAGACAGATTTTTAATTTCTTGAGCAAAGTCTACACTGATATGTAATCTGAGCAAGAAATCTTTAATCATCTCATCATGGACCCTCAATCTCACCTCCTAAGTCTGCTTTCGGGACTGATTTGCTGCATGTACCTTTTCCATGTAATTAAGGGCTTCGATTGCAGCATCCAGATTTTTCACAGTTAAAGCAAGAGAAGTGAGCTGGAAAGACCTAGAAGAAATGAGTCAGCAAACTAAGTACCTAAGTACAGACTGTCTCAGAGCAGGGGGGGGGAGGCAGGGCACTGACGTGCATTAATGCAGCAGCGGCCTTGGCCTGTGCAGTTTCACTCAAATGAAACTGGTTTCAATTGCACTTAATTGTAAAACGAGTGAAATGAGCGCAGGCCACTCAGAGCCAGCTGTGAGCAGGTTCATACAACTACGTTTCTTTTTATTGCAAAGTTTGCAGCCTTGCTTAAAGAATACTGATACAAAACCTCTATGATTTTCACTGACCTTTCATAACCCATTACTGATCCTCTATGAGCCATCACTGATTCATTCTACATGATCTTCACTGACCCTTTATGACCGATCACTGACTCTCCATGATTCTCACTGACCCTCCATGATTTTCACTGACCCTCTAAGATCCTCACTGACCCTCAATGACCCTTCATGACCCTCACTGACCCTTCATGACCCTCACTGACCCTTCATGACCCTCACTGACTCTCTATGATCCTCACTGATTCTCCATGATTTTCACTGACCCTCTAAGATCCTCACTGACCCTCTATGACCCTTCATGACCCTCACTGACTCTCTATGATCCTCACTGATCTTCTAATGATTTTCACTGACCCTCCATGACCTTCACTGACCCTCCATAACCTTCACTGACCCTCTAAGATTGTCCACCGGCCCTTCTATGATCCTCACTGACACCCATGACCCTCACTGACACCCATGACCCAGCACTAATCCACCATGCATGCTCCCCACAATTCATTACTCAGACCTCGCCATCCGGGACACCTACGGAGCTCCGTTTCTGTCGCGGTTCAGCGCCGAGCCCCGCCAGATGCTTCTGTTCTGCACCTACAGCTCCATCGCGTGCGACTTCCTGGACTTCAAAGAATTCGGCCTGTCAACATTCCCGTCCTGCATGACGTTCAGCCCGAGCAACTTTCTCAGTCGGCGGCCGAATATTTCTGTTAACAGCCTTGGCGAGCTGAGACTGGTGCTGTTCACGGACTCCTACCACCCCAGCCAGCTCGTCACGGACACGCTGCAGCTCCTGCCTGGCGACTGGTTCAACATGCAGGGCCAGGGCGGCGCGGTGGTCTTTGTTCACCAGCCCAGCACTTATCCCACTTTGGGAAGTCGCATTGAAGCGCCGGCCAGTAGGGAGACAATCGTGGATATTCGCTATCAGGTTGAATTTGGCCTAAAATATTGGAATGATCCACATTGACCCGTAACAATCCTAATGACTAAATTTGACCCAAAGGCTATCCTATTTACCTACATTGACCCAAAAGCAATCCGAATGACCCACATTAACCCAAAAGCAATCCTAATGACCCACATTGACCCAAAAGCAATCATAATGACCCACATTGACCCAAAAGTAATCCTATTGACCTACATTGACCCAAAAGCAATCCTAATGACCTACGAGTACATTGACCCAAAGGCTATCCTATTTACCTACATTGACCCAAAAGCAATCCGAATGACCCACATTGACCCAAAAGCGATCCGAATGACCCACATTGACCCAAAAGCAATCCTAATGACCCACATTGATCCAAAAGCAATCCTATCCTAATGACCCACATTGACCCAAAAGCAATCCTAATGACCCACATTGATCCAAAAGCAATCCTATCCTAATGACCTACATTGACCCAAAAGCAATCCTAATGACCCACATTGACCCAAAAGCAATCCTAATGACCCACATTGATCCAAAAGCAATCCTATCCTAATGACCCACATTGATCCAAAAGCAATCCTATCCTAATGACCCACATTGACCCAAAAGCAATCCTAATGACCCACATTGATCCAAAAGCAATCCTATCCTAATGACCTACATTGACCCAAAAGCAATCCGAATGACCTACATTGACCTAAAAGTAATCATAATGACCCACATTGACCTAAAAGCAATCTTCATGACATACGGACCCAAAGCTAATAATCTTTCCCCACAGCTACACTCGCAACTCATTAATTACCAATCCAACTCGAACCCGCCCAGGTGTACACGTCGAAGAACACGCGAAACTACCGTTGCTCAGAGTCTGCCGAGTCGGTGCAGTACCTGGCTATCGTGAACCGCACGACTCAACCAGAGCGATACCAAACCCAACTAGCCGACTGTTACGTTGACGTGACTCAGAAAATTTTATTACAAAAATGCGGCTTCATCGATCCCAGCCTCCCGTTGAGTCTGGCCCTGAGCGATCGGCCAAGGAGGGGCAATCTGTCCAACCTGCTGATCAACAGCCCCAGCGGCCGGCCCCTGCAGCCCACCGACCTCATCACCTTCATCTACCAGGTGTTCAAGCGGGCCAACGTGTCAACCGCTGCGGAGCTGCCAGCGATTCTTGACACCCTGCTTGATCAGGAGATCTGCCTGCGATTTGCCAGGTAACAGGTGACACCGTCCTGTCTAACAGGTAACACCGTCCTGTCTAACAGGTGACACCGTCCTGTCTAACAGGGGACACCGTCCTGTCTAAACAGGCGACAATTATCCTTTCTGACTATCCTTTCTGGCGAAATTTTTCCTGTCTAACATGTGACACTATACTCTGTCTAACAGGTGACACTATTCTTGTCTAACAGGTGGCACTATCTCCGGTCTAACAGGGGACACTATTCTGTCTAACGGGTGACATTATCCTGTCTAACAGATGAAACTATCCTGTCTAACAGGTGACAACGTCCTGTCTCCCTCCAGGGTCATAGCTAGCAACGATTCCCAGAACCAGCTGTGCTTGGACAGCTGCCAGGCCAAGGTCTACTCCACTAGTGTGATGCCGAACCTCTGGCCGGTGGGCAGCGTCGAGTTCCTACAGCCGCAGGTGCAACGTTGGCTTCAATCCAACGTGTTCTACCTGAACGGGGCCAACAAGGCTAACCTGTCAGTCAATGAAGAGTTCATTCGACGGACGAACTGGAATCTGTACGACGCCTACAAACGACTGAACGGAAGCGGCGCAAATTCGAATAATTTTCTGGCGTTGCGGTTTCGCATTGGTGACTCGCAGGTTGGTTGCAACTCTGAGGGTTTTCCATAGGGTATTCCGTTGTACCAACCAACCAACCAACCAACCAACCAACCAACCAACCAACCAACCAACCAACCAACCAACCAACCAACCAACCAACCAACCAACCAACCAACCAACCAACCAACCAACCAACCAACCAACCAACCAACCAACCAACCAACCAACCAACCAACCAACCAACCAACCAACCAACCAACCAACCAACCAACCAACCAACCAACCAACCAACCAACCAACCAACCAACCAACCAACCAACCAACCAACCAACCAACCAACCAACCAACCAACCAACCAACCAACCAACCAACCAACCAACCAACCAACCAACCAACCAACCAACCAACCAACCAACCAACCAACCAACCAACCAACCAACCAACCAACCAACCAACCAACCAACCAACCAACCAACCAACCAACCAACCAACCAACCAACCAACCAACCAACCAACCAACCAACCAACCAACCAACCAACCAACCAACCAACCAACCAACCAACCAACCAACCAACCAACCAACCAACCAACCAACCAACCAACCAACCAACCAACCAACCAACCAACCAACCAACCAACCAACCAACCAACCAACCAAATATTTCACCGCAAAACTGTCCGCGCAGGGCCTTGGGGTCAGTACGGACGAGAGTGCAGCCTACGAGCTTTCCGACCTGTTCTCGGACATCGGCGGCATCCTTGGCCTCTACATGGGCATCAGCGTGTTGACTCTGTGCGAGATGGCCGAACTCTGCCTGCACATCGTCACCATGCTCGGAATGCTGCTGCACAGGAATCGAACCCGAGCGGCAGCGCTGCCCCGCTCGGTAGCTCAGATGCAGGCTAGAAAGAAATCGGTTGCCAGGGTGGCCGCTCGAACCAATTCAGGATTTGATTTAGAACCCGATGAGCACCAGCTACAAAACCATCACCAGCACCAGCACCAGCACCAGCACCAGCACCAGCACTGGCAGCGGCCGCAGTACCCTGTGCAAATGCCTGCAAGAATTTCTCGAGTTTGAGTTTAAAAGTTTCCCCGCAGATGTATGGGAATCGCAAGGGTGATTCAGTCTAATCGAAGTATACTAAAATTTTTCATTGACAATTTTCCTGTGAATTTATAGCAGAAGCAGATGCGTAACAATAAAACATTCTGTGTCGATATTTCGTTACTAAAATAAAAAATCTGTTCACCTCAATTTCAAAACGTGTTGCACTGACTATATAGATTTTACCAAAAGACTTGTGCATTATATTCTACTTTCAGTCAGTAGCAGGTTTATCAGCACAAACTTCTACTATGCCTACTAACCGCAGTAAATACTGCTTAACTTTTATCAATGTGTTTGACCCAACTGGCCTTGCAATTCACTTTGAACGTAGCGCTACCCATAAGGTCGTTTACTGCCAAACTGGGATCTGGGATCAGCTGGGATCGGTTTATAACAAAAAATATTATTCTTGGAAGACCCTAAACGCCTCCTAAATGTTGTTTACAAGCTTAAAGCAATTAACGAGCGCCTCGACTATTGCCCTAGGCCGGAAATTTCTGCTGCTATATTGCAATGCTTTGGAACAGTGAGAAATCTGTCTGGGCTGCTTGGGGCAGGGGAGGGGGGGGGTTGTTAAGAACAAATCTCTGCTCTCCTCGAAAGCAGACACGAATTAGAGAGACCAGAGATACAGGTCAGACAGGGCTGTCTCGCTGTCTGTTTACCTGGAGAAATGTTTTTGTCTGCGCGCAACGTTCCGGTCTCTGCGCGCAGCGGTTGACTGTGCTGTCTGAAACAAGCAAAGTTTTTTTATTAATAGCTCAAATCTCGTCCCAGCCCCCAACGCTCGTCTCGACCCCCATCTCATTTTACGTACCCCCCTTACTTGATAGTTTTGTTTTTAGAGAGACTCAAGCCTTCCTTTGGGTTGGGGGTGGGGGGGGGAGTCCACAACCCCCCTTACTTAAGGTCCAACCCTATTTCAGATCAACTCCCAAGCTGCAATGCTCCAGTGCTTTAATCTGAGCATTTCTATCGCAGTTTTGACCGCTAACAACTGTTAACTTTAAACAATAAGAGACGATAGCCCGAGTTGTCTGCTGAGGACAAGAAGTCTAGTAGAGAATACAGTAAATTTAGCAGTCCAGGCGGCAACAGCGTGTCTGGGCAGACCAGTTGCAACTGTTAAGACAGGCCTTTCATCATAAACCGAAGCTTTATTTATCATCGTTTTGTTTAACCGCCAGGGGCGGTGTTAGCTAGAGGTCAGGCGGCAGACGAACTTTTGAGATGCTGCACAGTTTCTACCGGGACGAGTTCCTCGGC